>JAOBYK010357576.1:3095-13552 GCA_025434845.1 Phenganax subtilis | reverse complement strand
TCAGCAATATTGATGGTCATCTCTTTCTGGTAGCATCACAGCAGGGGCTATTTATCCCAGTCCTGTTTTGTCTCTTTCTGCTCTCATTTAAATCTTTATTTCATGAAAGTTTCTTCTGTGATGAGTACATCATTTGGTGTTAGCCACAGCTGTGAAATAAATAATTCAATGAGCCTTGTATGCAGCAAAGGTTTAACTCCATTCTATGTACTATTTGCCTGATTGAAGCAAGAATTCTTGTTTTGCTCAATAGGTAGAATATATTTTGGTTAAATTTGATCATGAAGAAAAGACTGCAAAACTGTTGCTAAAAAGTGCAGCTCTTTTACCAAAGTTACAGGAAGAGGAACATGCAAATCCAGGGTATTGATCATATTATAGAAAATAGAAGAATCTTTATATCCTATAATTCAGGTATATTCAAGAAATTATGATGTGTAAAAGTTTTTTTGGGTTTTTTAGGAAAAATGAGACATCATGGAAGCCTGAATATGCCAGTTACATGCTCGAAGGTTTGTAAATCGTTTATTTGTCTTGAAAAGACATATTATGAAGGAATATGTGCATCAGTAATGCTATAATAACAAACATATATTCTCATGTTAAGGTACACCTGGTCAGCCTCTTGGTGGCTGCATGAGACATTTCAACATGATTGAAGCAAACATGAGATTACGTCGAGAAGAGGCCATGGCACTCTTGGCTCCAGATGAATGTATCCTGAGCATGACATGTTTTCCAAGGTAAAAACATGTTTTCACTAACCAGTGCCTGGGCAGTATCAGGATGTTATTGATCTTGATTTCTTCATAGAATTGGTTGTCCTCAATTTACGTTTCCATCATACAAGCCTACACCCACATCAGGTGCTTCACATTCGCTTTTCTTTCCGCAAGAAGCCATCAACGTTCATCCAAGATTCAGGTAAGATTTTGAATGCTCATAGTAATATTACAACACAGAAATGCTTCAAAAATATTTATAAAACTGTTTTATATATATATATATATATATTTTTTTTTTAGTACTCTGACTAAAAACATTCGTGAAAGAAGAGGCTCAAAAGTTGCAATAAATGTTCCAAGTAAGAATACCATTTGTCTACTAAAATGTCTCCGGAAAGATGCTTCAACATCTAATAATTTAATTTTTTCTCAGTTTTCAAAGATGTGAAAACACCATCGCCATTTATTGAGAAATTTTCCAATGATAAAGATGGTGAAGGATCAAAGGCAGCAAAATCTGATCATATCTACATGGATGCAATGGGTTTTGGCATGGGTTGTTGCTGTTTACAGGTAGCTGGCTATATTTTCATGGAAAAGTTCCTCTTCAGTACATGCTTCTCACTATTATAAATGCACATTTGGCTCTGTCCATTTGAATATCAGTTTTAGTATGGTGCAACAGTGTACATAGCTCATTCAAGACTGTTGTCTAATGCTCTGAATTTTAATCATTTTATTTTCAGATGACATTTCAAGCATGCAGTATCAATGAAGCAAGACATTTGTATGACCAATTGGCAGTTCTGACACCCATTATGGTGAGTCTTTGGTTTTAGCAACAGACATCCACTGCACCCGAAGATGCTAAATGGATGAATTATTTTTCCCAGCATGCTCTCTCAGCTGGTGCTCCAATATTCCGAGGTTATTTAGCTAACGTTGATTGTCGTTGGAATGTCATTGCTGCTGCGGTTGACGACAGAACTGAAGAAGAGAGGGGACTGGTGGCAAGTAGCTTTTCATTGTAGACGATTGTCTAAGCTCTTTGGCTTTTCTTACATATTCTTACTGTACTTTGCTTCATATTTTTTAGCCTTTGAAAAATGACAGATTCCAGATAAGAAAATCTCGCTATGATTCAATAGATTCTTATCTCTCTGTACAAGCTGCTCCCTATAGTGACATCAACATGGCTTATGACAAGGATATTTTTGAAAAACTGCAGAAAGAAGGTAATTTTCATAATGTGTCCATCTATCTCTGTGATCAATAGTCGTCTGGTTATAAATTAATCTCAGTCAAATGTGAAAGAAGTGCCTGCAGTTTGACTCTAGCAAACACTACTGGTGTTGCTCAGTTATTGTAGTTTCCTCATGTTCTTGTGCACACTGGTCAACAAGGATTAATCAGTTTTTCGTACATATTTAATTAAGTTGAATATTATTCTTTAGGTATGGATGAACCAATGGCAAAACATTTTGCTCATTTATACATTCGAGATCCGCTTACTTTGTTCAGTGAAAAGATTGATTTGAACGACGAGGAAGATTCCGATCATTTCGAGGTAAAATTTAGTGGTGGTTCTAATTAGTTCTTAATTTGTGTTCTACTTAAGTTCTAATTGGTTCTAATGTGTTCTTAATTTGTGTTCTAGAACATCCAATCAACGAACTGGCAGACAATGAGGTTTAAGCCTCCGCCAGCAAACTCTCCTATTGGGTGGCGAGTCGAATTCCGACCAACTGAGGCACGAAAGATATATAAAATCACGTTATTCTCGAAATTAAGTCGGCATTACTTTTTCATGTGATATGAGTCACGTCGTGTCAACGATTGTTCTTTCTATTTTAGGTGCAATTGACAGATTTTGAAAATGCAGCGTTCGCAACTTTCGTTGTTCTGATAACAAGAGTGATTCTGTCATTTAACCTCAGTCTTTTGATCCCGCTATCTAAGGTAACGAAAATGATCAAAATTGACCAAAAGGCGACTATTTAATTTCTACAATGTTTTAACCCCTAGGTTGATGAAAACTTGGCATCTGCACAAAAAATTGATGCAGTTAGAAAAGAGAAATTTCATTTCAGACCTGTGTTGAAAGTTTGTAAGTACAACTTTTCGCACAATTGTCAAGAAATTTCTATTAAGTCTTCAAATGAAACTCCAAGATAATATTTCCAGGCAAAACAAATGAGCAGGGAATTGAGGCTGCGTGCCCGCGAGAATGCTGCTATAAACTCATGACTATTGATGAAATTATCAACGGCAAGGTTTGTAGGTCACTATAATATTTATTGAAAAAATTTCTTACTTATCAAATTTGGTAAGGTTCAATATATTTCTTTACATAGGATAGTGAGTTCTCTGGTCTTATTCCTCTCATCAATAAATTCCTCGATGCTGTTGATATTGATTATGAAACTCGTTGCACAATAAAACAATATTTGGAATTCATTTCCAAAAAGGCGTCAGGTATGTATTGATTCTAAATTGTTCTCCCTAGAGATCCAGTAGAAGTCATCTTTCATTGATCCAGTGTTACTACACAAGTAGGCAGGAGTACCTGCATGAGAAAAGTGGTGGTGTTTGGTAGAGTTAAACTGAGTGCATTCATCTCACACGGTAACCGTGTAATTGAGATGAAATTCTAATCAAATCAAACTCTAATCACGGGGATGAAAAGCGCATGGCATTCTCATCTCTGTTTTATCAACCATTTGTGTTTTGCTAGGTGAATATCTGACCACAGCTCAATGGATGAGGAGTTTTGTAACAAGTCATTCAGACTACAAGCAAGACTCGGTGGTCAGCGAACGCATCGCGTATGATCTGCTCAAGACTTGTCACGAAATCAGCAATGAAGGTCAGCCATGCCCCAAACTGTTTGGTAACCATGAAACTCGTACCAGTCGTTCATTAGGCGTGGTCCCTGACTGCAACAACGTTCATTTGAACGGTCCGGTGGAAAATGGCAATTGAATTTCAAATGTAAATACAGCCACATACAGCCTCTGTGATGTAGTGTTTTGCACGAGGTATGGCATACAATCTAATTGTGTTATACCTGGTAATCTCGTTATTTATGCCTATGATTGGAAGTAATTTGGAAGTAGCACAGCATACCTAATCTGAAGGACTCGATGTAACTTAAGTATTGAATTTTATGTCCAACTTAGAAGTAAAATTAAAAACTACTGTAGTCTTTTTCAGGTTTATAGTCGGGCAATCCCAGCTCAATGTTTCAATTTGCAGGTGAAATGAGATTTCTGTATCAGTTGATAGTGTAAATGTTCAAAATCCACTTGCAAAGGTGGGGCACAATATAGTTGTTAGTTTAGTTTCATATAGCTTCACAAAAAGAAGCGATCCTCTTGAAGCTGTACGACTGTCAATTGTTTCATAACACATGTGAGAATTGAGAAAGAAATGTATGTATGTATGCATGGCAATCTCGTAATTTCTTCCGCTGCTATTCTAACCGACGTGAGTGGAATGTTGGCGCACGCAATTGCGCAAGATCTGCTTCTTCAAATTTGCACAGATTGTACATATGTCAACATAATGTATATAAACGTGGTCTGTTTAGGTTTTCTTCCTGTTTGCAGACTAATGCGCTGAAACCACTGAAACGTACGTGCTCCCATCGCCCATACTAACTGCGCCCATACAAATCATCAATCACCTTGACAGGTTGTGCGGGCAAATACAAGCTTATCAAGCGTGGGCAGACATGAGAATGTCTTTATAGTTTGATAGAAAGAAATCAAAAGTACGCAATTCTTTTTCAAAAGAATGCTTTTTCTAATTGGATTTATTTTAAGACTTTCATCCTAAGATATTACTGGGATTAATTCGTGTTTTAGATGTTGCGAATTAGAATGTGTTTGTCACTTTAAACCAGGTGCTTAGGTGAGGGCGATCTTTATTTTACACTAAGGCAAAAAAATAGGAAAGATGAGCAATTTATCTGGAGTTGTAAGAGAAGGATGGTTGAAGAGAGTCAAGGTAAATACACTTGATGTTTTTGTAATAATATTGTAAGTGATTATTCTCTATACTTCAATGCACGGAGCGGTTCAACTTGCGTTATAGCTTGTGTTATTAAAAGACGATGTGGTCATTGAAGCACTTCGAATATTGCTCAAAATTGGCCAAGGCTAGATAGCTTTCTACTTAGCAGCAATGTACTCTGTAACAGTGGATATCTGTTCATAATTCATATATTATGGCTTGTATATTTCGAAATTATGTTCTGCAAATGATCTGGTTTACGGAATGCTAATTCTAACCTTGAAAGATTGTGAATTGTGAAAGGCTTTGAAATATACAAAGATTGCCATACAACCGAATGAAAAAATTTATCAAATAAATGTGTTAATTGCTGTAAGATTGATTCTAGATTCTATAAATTGGCTACTAACGCTGAAATTCGAAACCGTTCGTTTACAATTGATCATCAAAATACGCCGTTTCACATCCCGGAAAAGCCCAAAGGGTCAAAACTTTTCCAAAACAAATATTTCGGAATATAAAATAGATTTAAAGGGTGAAAACGAATGTTGCAAATTTGATCGCTAATTCCAATTAGAACTTGCTTCTTATTCCAATTAGAAGTTTTTCGAAACTCCAATTAGAACTTATTCAAAATTCCGAAATACTTTACTTATTTGGAAGTGAATTCAAAAGATTTAAATCTTTTATTAAATCCTATGAATATGCTGGTCCAAGATAATTTCTTTGTTGTTCTGCATATTTTGTTGCCAAAGTGCCTACAGAGGAACTAAACCTTTCAGAAAGTTTTTTCCTGTGTAGTTTCCTCCTACTAAAAAGCCATATATATTTCAAAACAGTGAATTATAATAGCTGGACAAACGTTACTTTGTAGAATCTTGCAAAAAAGCATTTACAACTGGTTTTACCATGAATAAAACGCTTTATTGAATATCATCAACCAATTAATTTTCAAACATTTTTGCTATATGAGATCTTTCAAGTTAACAAATGTTTTGAAAAAGTTCTTGTAAAAGGAATTCACTGCATAGCATTGACGTGTTTGGTAGTCAGGGCAAAAATCGTGACTTCCTTACTTGGTTTCCTTGTATCCTGCTGAGCAAAACGAAAATCTTTCAAGTACCATGTCCCTATGACTTTCTATTCACATGACAAAAGAGTGCACTGTATTGACCAAGTTAAAATTTTTGCATTTTATTGAATGGGTAAAAAACATAGCTTATATAATGCTTCATAAATAAGATTGAGTTAGATTATCTACTAAGTGAGCTCACTGTGAAACTGTTGTTTTTTTAGAACCAGAAAAAAAGATACTTTGTGCTGGGATTCAACAAGGAGACTGGTGACGCTCAATTGCAATATTACGAAAACCCGAAGAAATTCGCTGCACGGACAATTCCTAGGAGAGTAATATCTTTACAGCAATGTCTTGGTATTATTAAGAAATTTGATGATAGATTTGGAAATATTCTTGTGTTGTACACAAAAGAAGCAGTATTTCGACTCAAGGCTGACTCTGATGAGGTTCTTGAAGGCTGGCTTGCTGACCTAGACAAATTACATCAGATGGAGTATAAAAACTTGCAGGAATTACAATATGGTTGGTTTGTTATGTTGGTGTCATATCAGTATGATAAATTGCAGTCTACTGCCAGTGAATGACTTGAACCTTTGCTTACATTTTTGCAATATGATCTCTTTCTTTAGAAATTGTATGGAGTGTGAAAGTTGTTCCACGAGGCCTTGGTGGTTTGAAAAATGTGACAGGCTCTTATAAACTTTGCCTCAAAGACAACACATTATATTTTATCAATCCTGTAACACAAGACATTGTGATTGAAGAGAAACTTTATCATGTGCGGAAGTTTGGATATTTGGAGTACTGTGTGTTCATGGAGTTCGGACGTTCAACTGCTCTTGGACCTGGTGAGATTTGGATGGAAGTTGAAGATCCTTTAATTGCACAGAAAATTGAAGACAGTTTGTCGAGGTGATTCAACTAATTACTTCAAGCTCATCTTTTATTAATCTTGTGTTACTGCAGAAGGAAAATGGAGTATATAAAGAAAACCTGCATGCAGTTCATAGAGTAAAACTGTTGATCCTGTGTTTATATTTAGATCCGTAAAACCAAAGACAAACAGACCCAAGTCAGTTGCTGATTCTGTTTCTTTAAATGTTAATGGTGAACTTTCGGTTGAAAATATGAACAACAACAATAGTCCCAGGCCAAGACGCTCCACCCTTTTTGACAAAATTGCACCAAAGAAAAAAGAAAAAGGTATAAATTTACTCAGTACATGCCTAAGACTATTTTTTTTGTTAGGATGAGACTCATCCTGTAAGTGTTTCTTTATTCTCTGTTGCACATAGATGATGCAAGACGTCATGCTAATTCTGTATCTAGTACACCAGCTGGTTCTGCGGAGGAAACAATAAGCTTTGGTGTAAATGGGAATTTACCACGAAAACCTGTCTTATGTAAGAACAAAATGTTTACTGTAATAATATTTGTTTATAAACTAGCCATTCATAGATAGATGCACAAGTTTTCTTTGAAATTGAGTTGCTTTTGGTGCACTAGTTTCCAAGAAATAGTGATAACAGCCTTTTTCTATAGGTGAAGAAGAGGAGTCTGAAGAGACAAAGCATTATCCAATGATCACACCTCCTGTCCCGTCTCTTGGTCGTCCACAAGCCACAGATAAGAATCCGGATGAGAGACACAGAGCTGAGAGCAATGAGTATGCAAACATTGCTAAAACCAAAATTCCTCGAGCAAGGTCCAAGAGTAGAAAACTAAATATTGAAGATGTCCGGGGAAATTTTGCAAAAGAATACACGTCATCACTGCCAAGGCGCACCAGCAGCAGCTCTAGCTCAGAGCCTAGTTGGCGTCACAGTGTGGGAAGTGAGGTTACCAGTAGAAATGAGGATAGCGATAGCACAAGAGAGTCAGACAGAGAGGATGATGCATTGTCTCATGACATACCCAACCAATATATAATAATGAATCCTCGCCAGACAATTGGCAGCGAATCATCAACTGATGAACAAGATGGTTCAGAATATGCAGCATCAGACCCAGCATCATACGTGGTGCTAAAACCCCCAATTCCAGATGCTTATGTACAGATGTCCCCTAATCTTGGGGAATCGCGAAATACCTCTGTAGGCTCCATCGACTCAAACTGCTCTGTGAGGGGGGGAAGCGAGGAGCACGACACTAAGATTAGTACATATGTAAACATGGCACCCAGGGGTGCAACATCTCGTGGTACATCATCGTCTTCATCCGAAGAGCTTCCTATTGCTGAGCAATTCGATCACCTCAATCGAGATAACTCCAATTTGTCTAGTTACGTGAACATGAGCCCGGGAGTACACAATGGAGTGGGTTTAAAGAAATCCCCCTCTCAAATCTCTCGTGCTTCTGACAGCAAGGATTATGTAAATGTTGATATGAGTCAAAGTAAAAGTGTAGGCAGTAAAAGATTTCAAATTGTCCCTGACCCAGTGCAAGATATTAATGGGCATACTCCAAGTTCTTATGTGAATGTGAAAGGAAATGGAGCAAGGGAGTTTGAAGCTAATTATGCCAATTTTATACCTCAGAATCAAAAAGATGGTACAGAGAACTCACCTAAGAAGGAGCTGCATTATGCCTCTGTTGAGTTTTCAAGATGTAGTCCACCCCGAGAAACGGGCTCGCCACGTCGAAGTAAATATCGAGAAGAGAATAATTATTCCAGGATTGATTTCGAGAAATCCAACGTTCTGGCAGATATTTCAAGCACACGTGAACGACAACTTCATCATTCATGATGAACACAAATCGATTGCACTTGCCTGGTTTAGTATGATGATACTTTGATAAATGCTAACCTTGGTAATTGCAAGTTGTCTGCAACAGCAATGTAGACAACTTATTTTGCATACTTAACATATTTCAAAGATTTTATTTTCTTAAGAAATTTATGCATTGCTCATATAACAGCAAATGTAATATTTTTCCCCAAAATCATTGCACCAACTCAGATCAATTGTATGACTACATTAAGATTTAATGAAGTAAAATTGTCAACAAATTCTAGTAGTAAAAATGCAGTTGAATCCTAGTATAAGATAATTACATAATGTTAGCTACTAAGAGTTCATATTCCCTAGATATATCCAGTGGGAAAAATGTTCTAGTTTGTTTAGCTATCTAAAGCGTTTTATAATGCTTGTCCAAGTCTAGAATTCATTTTGGAGTCCACTTGAGTAAGTTGTAAGTGACTCTCTGCTCTCTTGATAAGTCAAGAGATGACAATGGGATTCTGATTTGACCAATGAAATTGCGTCGACGTCTGCTGGTGAATTTGGACTTGTGATTCTTGACAGCGACATCAAGTGTGCGTTGCTGCAGCTCTTCAAGACTTGTGATGTATTCAAATTTGTCGCCATACACTGGATTGAGCGTTCCTTCCTTGGGTGCTGTTTCTCGACGAGATTTCTTAGACCGGTCAGGCAAAAGATACATTCGTACATAAGGACTGGTCTTGGCTGCTGATTCTCTTGCAGGAAGATCATGTGCTCCATGGACAACAACAACCAAACAATTCCTGACGTGACTATAACTCAGAGACAAGTCCAAACTGCCATAGTCAATGACATTTTCTCTTGATCCACTGCCACTGCTGATATCATACATACTTCCTCTTGGAGATGAGCTTGTCGAATGTGGCTCTTCTTGAACTGATAGCAATTCTTCAATATTATCATTGACCAACACTTTTGGTGTAGTAGGAGAAGGTGGGTCAGATGTTGATGAGCGCTCAGAGTATCGTACTGTACGCTTTCTCTTCAAACCTGAGCTTTCTTTTGCTCCAGGCACTAATGCTCGCAATGTGAACTTGCACGAAAGGCTTCCTTTTCCACCTGAGTCGCTCAGGTTGAAATCTTTTTCCAAGACCATCTCATTTGCTCCAGCAACAGACGTTAAAGGCACAACAACGTTTCCAATCTTCTTTGCGCCTTTGCTTTCAATGACTTCAATCTTGATTGTCGCGGTCTCGTGATTCTTCACAAGGAATCGTAGAGCTTGCTTCCAGTCGATGTTCTGAGACTCTGAATTTGGACTAACATGGTAAGTCTCTTTCTCGCAGTCTTCAATCATTACTTTGCAGAACACAGCTGGAATTTCCTTGGCTTTCAGTGGGTTGGGTAGATTTTTGCCTTGTTTGATTTTCACCATGAGAAGAGCACTTGATAAAGATGGACCAGCAGGCTTCAGATCTTTAGAATTAGAACTGAGTGTACACCATGCTAAATTAAGATGAACCATTCCAGATTTGACGCCGTCTAAAGGCAGCCAGAGATCTCGAACTCCTTGTTGTGCTACAGATGTTATGTCCACCTCGAGGCATCCCATTTTAGCATCTTTACCTGTCTTTTCTTCATCAAACATAAACATCTCAATCTCCTGACCTTCATCGTTATCAATAAATGCTTCAAACACCTCATTCCAAACAGGTTTAAGGGTATTTTTCATGGTCTTTGTACGGAATTTCTGAGCACCAACTTCGAGAACAATATAAGGATCAGCAGCGCCACCTTTGAGAGCTGAGTCCATCTTTGTTAATTCTTTTGCTTCAATCACTTTCATCTGGACGACACCTTCAGGAATTGGGTACCTCAAATCACTGTCATCAGCAACAAGATCAGGTGACATTGGAA
>JAOBYK010357354.1:0-16951 GCA_025434845.1 Phenganax subtilis | reverse complement strand
ACAAAATTTGTCGAATTTTAACCAACTGTCATTTTTCATGCAAAACTATGTTGTTACAGTGAAAAAATGATGTTTCTCATGAATGAGAACGTTAGGAAAGTTGTTGAACAAGGCTGATTAATTTTCGACAAAATTTGTCGAATTTTAACCAACTGTCATTTTTCATGCAAAACTATGTTGTTACAGTGAAAAAATGATGTTTCTCATGAATGAGAACGTTAGGAAAGTTGTTAAACAAGGCTGGTTAGTTTTCGACAAAATTTGTCGAATTTTAACCAACTGTCATTTTTCATGCCAAACTATGTTGTTACAGTGATAAAATGATGTTTCTCATGAATGAGAACGTTAGGAAAGTTGTTAAACAAGGCTGATTAATTTTCGACAAAATTTGTCGAATTTAACATCGAATCTAACATCACTTTTGCACTGCCCATATCATGAATTGATAGCCCATATAATTGCCAACCCAACCCTTACTGAAAATACCATCATTGTTACTCATGCAAATTACTTGTTCAACTCTGCAAAACAGTTACATGCACTTAGTACAGATACTGGGGCAAACAAATAGAAAATTTACGTTTATACATGAATCAAATAAGATCGAAAGGAGTTACAGGAATACAATAAATCAAATAAGAAAAAGTCTTACCGATTTAAAAAAATTTCTTCGTCATTGGCATCCGTAAGAGATACCCAGTTCACGGGGATACCCAAATCACTGTGACACTGCCTCTCAACTCTCACGCATTCAGCGTGAGACTCACGCATTTGGTTTCACTCTCACGCTCTCACGCTGGTGACTGTAAATCTCACGCATTGCGAGAAACTAATGTTAAGATGTATTTTTCTAGTAAACGCGATTAAGTTCCTGACAACAAACGACTGAAACAAAGTATTTTTGTAAGGGCAAGGTGTTGATAGCATTTATCGTACGTGGTTCGACAAGATAAGGCGGGGAAATTTCGTAAAAGAATTATTAAAGTTCTGAAAGCTCATTATGCATAAACAGGACACCGTATTATATGCGAGTAGTCTATCAAAGAGTAGTCTGTCAAGTCTCTCAAAATGCAGGAAAACACCATTTCAGATATAATACATTTAAAAATTTTCCGGGGGGCATGCCTCCCGTTCTTTCTAGATGGGTGTGGTCCAGGGTGTGGCCTCAAATCTCACTCCAGTGTGTATGATGAGCCCACGTGGTTCGGATCCAAAAGCTGGTACCCAGGCCTTTTTTATCTCGGACTCAGACTTCCTTCGCCTCCACGCGGTCCACACGTAAGATCACCATTTCGTCACCATTCCGAAACCAGGATGCGGAAGTATGACCTCCGGGGGGGTTTTCCCGGTATCTTGAAGGTACCATCACACCCCCGAGGGCAGGGCACCATTGATTGACTATGTCAGAGGCAAAGACTAGAAGTAATAAAATTATCAATGATCCATCTGCTGTGGTGGACCAGGCTTTAGATGGCATGGTGCTATCCAACAGGAATGTTCAGTTACTCAAAGGCCATCGGGTGTTGATTCGAAGTGACGTGGAGTGTGTACGGAAACGTGGTTTGGTTGCATTGATTTCTGGAGGTGGAAGTGGTCACGAGCCTGCTCATGGTGGTTTTATAGGTCGGTAGATACCCATGTATGGTTTACTGTAAAGTGTGGGGCTGCTATACTTCAGGCAGACACCTTATGCCGCAGACCATTCAACATATGTTAGATTAAGAAGGCTGAGCCTGCCATTCCCACCCTAATCCTAACCTGGCATCTGCTAAACTGCATTCTACCCTCCATGTATGATGTCATGTAAAGTTTCATTTAAGTTTTAACCCGAAAACATTTTATGGTAACCAGTGACCACCATGTTTTGCCATTCAGCATTGAGTAGTAATTGTAGTAAACGAAACCCACTTGTGCATATCACTTGTTTTGCTATTGCAGGTCATGGAGGGTTAACTGCTGCTATAGCGGGTGCCGTGTTCACCTCGCCACCAACCAAGTCTATTCTGGCTACCATACGAGCTGTTGGTACTAACAATCCTGGTGGGGTGCTGATGATAGTTAAGAATTACACTGGCGATAGACTAAATTTTGGTATGGCAGCTGAACGAGCCAAACAAGAAGGTATCAAGGTTGATATGGTTATTGTTAATGAAGATTGTGCTTTGTCGAGTGACGATAAGACTGCTGGAAGGCGAGGCTTGTGTGGAACAGTCATTATTCATAAGGTAGGTTGACTCATCATAATACAATGCTCTCTGTTCTGTTATTTTATTCTGTATTATGTCAGATTATTTCATGCTAAAGTCTTTAGGATGAGATTTTTGCACTAATTTGCCAATGGATTGGATGTTAATTATATTTGATATGGACTGACAATAGATAGCTGGTGCAATGGCTGAAGCTGGAAAATCGTTGGAAGAGATTGCTACAGTGTTGCAAACAACTGTCAAAAACATGGGTTAGTTCATTTCTTGTTTTAATAATTACATACAATGATTTAAACTCTTAACCTATTTAGATATTATTTTACTTTGTCTAATGTTTCACGTTTTTGTATCATTTAACAACAGACAATTTTGGGTGGAAAAAATGGACACATTACCTAACAGACGAAATTTTGACTTAGTCAGAAAGGAGGATACCTATTACCACAGTTACAAAGAGCGTCTTAAAATAAGCAAAATGGCAACGTTTCGTTGCCAAATGTTATATAATGCGGAAATATAGCCATGTAAAGTTCGCATGTAGTCTGTATTGTTTGTATGGCATGGCCAAAATTGGTGTCTTTCAGAAAATGTCACAGTCTCAGCTGCGTAATACAAATATATACAAAACGTGCGAGCTTAACACCGCTGTATTTCCACACTTTACAGCATTTTGCAACCAAAATACTTCAGTGTCCTCCCACAGGAAAAGTTGACTTGGTGGTTTAGGTGAAAAAGGGCGGGGAGTAATTGGCTAATGCTGTTGGCTTATGCTGTTGTGGTGACCCTGCCCTAGTTGGCAAAACTAAATAAATAAACAACTATATAAATAACAAAAAAGCATTGTTTTAAGGTACCATGGGTGTCAGTTTGTCACCATGTACAATACCAGGATCAAAACCTTCATTTCAACTTGCTGATGATGAAATGGAACTAGGACTTGGTTTGACAAATTTATTCATGTTTTGTTTGTTTTTTTCTCGTTCAGCTATACATTCCTGTGATTATATTTCTCAGGTATTCATGGTGAAAAGGGCGTCGAAAGGGTAAAGGTATAATTACTTGATGCACATTTTTTGGCGTTTATACGCTGGTAATGAACGTTCTCTCGTTTACTATTCATTACTTCAACTTCGATCTTGTTTCGTAGCTTTTGACTGCCAAACAACTTGTGGAAAAAATGATTAGACACATGAGCACGAATAATGAAACAGAAACGAATAAATTTCTTTTAAAAAAAGGTGAAGAATTTGTACCTATTAAATAATTCCAGCATAATATGAGAACCCAACTAGTTTGAGTAAGATGTACAAAGATAAACGTGGTCCTACTTTTAGGTGATAAAATTGGTTTAATGGTGAATAATTTGGGAGGGACAACACTTTTAGAATTGTGCATTGTTGCAAGAGAGGCAGTTCAATATCTTAGTGAGTTTATTGAATATGTCATGTTAGAATATAGTTTGATTTCAATTTTCTGCGCAATTTCATGTTTCAAATTTGTTTGACACTTACAATGATCAATTCATTTGTCAAAAAAGTTCATCTCCAATTATTGTTTTTACTTCACGATGTTTCAGAAGCAGAGAAAAGGGTTGATATTCAGAGAATTTATGTTGGTACTTTCATGACATCCTTGGAGATGGCAGGAGTTTCCCTTACGTTGCTACAGTTGAATGAAGAAAGAATAAAATATTTAGGTTTTTTGCTTTGTTTTTTGGTTCAGCGATAATAGACGCTTAGTCAATGTCTTTACTCGGTGTTTTGTCATTTTTTGTACGCGAATTTGTGAGGTGATCTGAAATCACGCAAAAAGACTGAGACTAAGTTGTCGAATAAATATTCTATTTTTTGTTTAGAAATAATTGTTTTCTCACGAAGTACATTGCATTTTGTTCTAATATTTGCAAGAGAGTTCTCACAACCAAACATATTTACGAAGTGTTAAATAATTACATGATGGTGAAAGACAGAAAGAAGTGATTAAATACAGCATAATGGATATGTATTCTGTTGCTGGTCCCAGTCTTTTTGCACCAGGTCAGATCACCTGGGGTCGGTTGTACAAAAATTTTAAGTACATTTTAACTACGATTTTGTGGTTAAAAAGTAGTTAAATCTTGAATAGGCGATTCTGATTGATTGACATTCGCATTTAACTATACGGTTAACTTTAACCACGTTTTTATACAACCGGCCCCTGGTGTACATGGTAATTTGTATAAGATTTGTTTTAAGACTTTTGAATCTTTCAGATTTTGAAACTACGATGCCTGGATGGCCAAAAGTTTTTGGTAGCCAGAGTGTTCCAGAACCCCTTGACGGTTTTGAACCACATAAAGAGCTTGGGGTAGAAAAAACAGAGTTGACCACATTAGGTATGCAACTTTCAAAAGTTTGGATATCTGTATAAATCGAACACGCTGAATCTTCCCACTGAGTAGATTATTATATTTTTTCGTCACTTGCAAGGTCGTACAATTCACAATTGCCTACAACAGATCGCGGATACGTTCGAGCAAAATGAAGAGTACCTAAATAAGTTGGATCGTCTTGCTGGCGATGGAGATTGTGGATCGACATTGAAACGAGCAGCTTTAGGTATAAGAGAGGCTTTGGGCAGCGTAGATAATAGTGGTATTCCTTGTAATTATCCATACAAGGCTCTTGTTTCGCTTGCTGACGTCATCGAAGACAGGATGGGGGGCTCGTCTGGTGCGGTAAGCAGACAGACCTCAAAATATCTGAATTACTGCAACCTATATATAAAGTATATTAAATCTGATATTCAAACTACAATTTAGCGAACGTTTTTATTGCATTTAGCTGTATAGTTTATTTCTACTGGCCGGTGTGGAACACATAAAAGAAAATGTTAATCCAGAACAATGGTGTAAAGCATTTGAAAATGGCATCGAAGCTATAAAAAGGCAGGTTAAATTTTGATTATATTTTATTGAATTGCAAATTTAATTCCTTCACATTATTCATGCATAATCAGGGCAGCATTAACAGGCCCTTAGGCCCCTACACATAGTTAAGTCAAATAATACTAAACCTAGACAAGACTTTCATTTGGCCTTTTATCACGAAACAAAGTCGTTACAGGTGTTGTGCATGGCCCTTTGTTCACCCTTGTGTATAAAGCCTGTTTTCCACTAGGCAAAATTTTCCGAGTGGAAAAATAAATCTAGCAACGTGATTGGTTCGCTTAAGACTTTTTGGCGGTAAAATATATTGCTAGCCAATCAGTTTGTCAGACTTACTTTCCGCACGGAAATTTCCGCTCAGTGGAAAACGGGCTTTAGCCCTGGGCAACTAGCAATCCCTTTTGTCGGTGGGATAAAGTGGCCCTTCGTGCAATGAAAATAAACTTTGTTAGTAATGTTAGGATGTAACAAAAGAATGCGGTTTTTACACCATTTAAATTTTTTGCCTTATAAGATACGGTCAAGCCAAAGAAGGATATAGAACTATGGTGCGTGTATGCTTAATTCGTTTTGTCTTCAATTGTTTCCTCGAACTTTTTTACCTATGAAACAGGAAGCTCTCATTCTGCATTTTCATGCAATTTTGTAGCTGGATGCAATGTGCCCAGCTGTGAAAGCTTTAAAGAAAGCTTTGGATTGTTCTAAAACTCCTCTAGAAGCTTTTCAAGATGCAGTCAAGGTTCATTTGAAGATTTCTGTAACGACACGTGCAGGCACGAGTTTGACATTGCACTTTTTCTGACTGTAGGCAGCTGAAGAAGGCGCACAAAACACGGCCAAAATGCAGGCCCAGGCCGGACGAGCGAGTTACATTGGCTCCAGTATTTTGTCGGAACCAGACCCTGGTGCGTGTGGCGTTGCACTTTGGATGAAGGCGATTAGCACAGTGTTGAAATGATGGTGTCTACAATTTGGATGATGACGTCATTCTGTTACGGAATGATGACATTACTGGTAAGTTGGCATCACTGATTGGCATATTACGAAACTGAAGACGGTCAACTTTCATGTACGGCTATTCAAGGTCAAGTAAGTAGTGAGGTAAATGAAACTGTCTGGGATTGGACAAAGTGCACAGCTATTGTGCCTGCAGGCTGTAAGTGACCTTTTAAAATTAAAATCACCTTAATTATAACTTGCAATATAACCATATGAAAGACGACCAATTTAATCTAATAAAGAGATAAAATATATAATTGCGAAGCTTTCGAACGTTTTATTAAGAAAGTTATGGTAAACGTTTTGCCTTTGGTTTTCGACGCTGACAAGAAAGTTGATTTATGGCAGCCGTATGATAAATGCTGATTTTGTGGTCATTTACATGTTATAACGATATCACGTCTCCAGATCCAATCAGTTGCTAATACAGCAAGACTGAAGAGTCTCTCCTTAGTCACTTGGGAGATGTTTATAATCCTCAACGTTGCTACGTGATATTTTTCTGTTTCTTAAAAGCGTTTTGTGCTCTATTCTGTCTCACTAGACACCGTTGGACAACTGCACGTGATGGTGAACTTGCAGCGATCATAAAAAAATTAGTTTTGATTTGGTTTAATTTGTTTTCACTGTATAAAGAAGTATACGTGTAGTCCTCTTATTTGTGGAGAAACACATATAAGTATGATTTGCTTGCTCTTTTAATAAATATAAGCTTTTGAAGTTCACTACATTTCCTTGTCTTGTGGATCCTTCTGGAACGAATCTGTTAAGTTCAAATTTATGTACTTAACGGTGAAGGAGTGAGCTGTCATTTTTGAAGAATACATCCTCAATTCGCTGGTTTGTTTGCTTTGTAACCATAGGAATTAAGTTAAGCCGTTATGAACTGTTGTTATCTACATGTTTCACTGAAATCTTTTTGCCAAGGCAAACACTTAAGTGACTTTTGTATTATGTTTCAGCTGCTTTGCAGTCTTATTTTAGATTTTATCACATTTTTTAAAGACTGATCCAAAACTTGTTTTTGTTTATCATTGACATTTGAAGTGCTTTCTGACTTCATGTGGAAATCGTCTCAAACGTTATGACGAAATCACGCGAAATGCAGCCAGCATAATTGTCATATTGAAAACGTCTGTCTGTTCATTTATGAGTTTTTTCCTGCTGATAAAATTCGGCTGAGAAATAGATTAGATATGGATTAAAATTTGTTGCAGAATGAAACTTTATTTGTAATTGATTACACATGATTGCGTATTTTTATTACGCAAGCAACATTGCCCAACATATATATTTTATTAATGGTGTATTCTAATACAAATTTTATTTATAGTCATATCGAGACGAATAATCTGAGGGTAGGCCTGCAGTCTTGCAGTGATTTCAACTGCATTCGCGGTGTCTTTTCAAAGCAGATATCTGATGTGTTCCTTAAAACAGTATAAATAAGTACATCTTCGTGTTTTTTACGAATATACACACTTTGAATATGTGAACAGAAGTCTGTCCGAATGCCCGTCACGCCATTGCAAGCGAAAAATTCACTGTCCACAGCCGAAAAGAAACCCAGTTAAGATCATCTTTAATACATTATGTTACACTGATTCCGTATGAAGTCTTCTTTCGGAAGTTGAGGTTGCCAGGAGGATTTTATTTGAAACGATCGTAGCTCGTAATAAGAGTTTAAGTATGCTTTCATCTTCCGTGATTTCAACAGGAAATTTCTCATTGTTGTCAGCTATTCTTACGTTAGCGCCATGCCTCATTAAATACCTCACTATTTCGAGGTAGCCTTCACTTGCTGCGTAATGCAAAGCAGTCCAACCGTCCCTGCCTTGCTTGTTGCAATCAGCGCCGAGCGAAAGCAATAATTTTAACCCTGCCAGGTTCCCGTCTAGGGCACATTGTTGCAACGCGTTTAAACCTGACGCGTTCAGTTCATTTATGTCAAAATGTTCTGCAGCTTCTTTTAGTTTTTCAAATGTTTGCTCGCGGTCCAAAGAGTTCGCATATTCCCACACCAAGAGGTCTATAGGCGAGCTTCGAACTCGCTTCACTTTTTTATGACGTTTTTGATGCTTTTCACTCACAACTGCTGCTACATTGTATTCAATTTGTGCGGCCATCTTGGTATTCTCTTTTTCGTTTTGATCACGAATTAGAAAGTTGTTAATTGATGTAGATTGACTTTGTCACTTATTTTTTCTTGGAGTTCGTTGAGTATTCTCCAACTTTGAATGTGGTCAAAATGTTGTTGTGCCGTTTCCGACGGACTTCTTACATCCAGCTGTACGTTATCATTACGTTTTGAATTTAAAATTTCGTCGCCACTCGTTTTATGAGCCACTTGGTATCTCGAGTGTTTTACGTCATGCACGCGAATTTGCTATCGCTTGATCGTTTTCTCCTTACACAACGGAAACTGTTTTTTAGCTAAACGTCCCTATTTCAAGTCAAAATTTTCTCGTTACCCGAGTTAGAACGTCCTTTTTTCGCTTTTTTGTCATTAAACTTATCAAGTACGGTCGTTAACTGTAACTATTTATCGTAAAGCTAAGGACCTTTTCTTAAGTGCTTTGTTTTCGGAATTCCATGGCATTGAGTCATGATGTTTTCTCAAAAACAAGGTGAATGGCAATGTTTTTATGACTATACTAGTAGTGCCGCAGTCGTTATCTATGCAGTTTCATTTCTTTAAATCGTCACGCGAGACTTATCGCAGAAAGTTACATGCAATTTTCGTTTTGTTTTTCGTGAAACTGTTTTATAGCTGTGATTTAGCCGGTGTCGTTCATTATCAATACTGACAGTAACAAAACAAATTTACAAACAACGTAAAATTTGACTACCTCTACGTATTTGTACTGATTAAAAAAGCGTTTAGTGCTATATGGTTTACTTCCATGCAATTCTCTTTTGATCTGTCTGTCCCTTTGAGTTTTAGTCCTTGCAAAGGGTTCTGGGCATGTTACCTGATTTAAGTCTACTGTATCCACTTTCAAATAACCAGTAAAAAAAAAAGAAAAGCTATGCAGTATGCACTATGGGCTATAAAACTGATTCTGAATAAGCTAAAGAATGGATTACAACTTTTTCTTTTTTGTTACAATACTGCTAATTGTGACTTTAATACTCTTTGAAAACTTGAGTGTTAAGGTCGCCACTGCATGCTTCGATACGAAAAGAATTTCAGAAAGCCGATATCAAAATTTGTTGCCAAATTTTTAGCTGTGAAATGCAATCAGAATGTAACAGGCTACATGGTGCTAAATCGTGTAGCTGGACCAATTAAATGCAGCGACATCTGTTTTTTTTTACATTTTCAATTTTTCATTGTAAGTGCACAACTTTAGATAAAATGCTGATTGATCCAATTGACGGTGCTGATGTATGTTTGCTGTTCTACGAAACCGAATGCCAGCATCAAGCCATGTTACTTCACGATAAATTTGCTTTCATCTTGATCTGACCTGACACATTGATGTTAACCTTGTACTGAGGCCATCAAGCGCGTGCGCAGGGCATGCTGGGGTGGCCGAATGGAGCCCTTGCAATTGTAACGGTAAGGCATTGGCTAAAAAGTCTTAAGCGAACCAATCACGTTTCTAGATTCAATGGAAAACTGGTTTAAGTGATTAAAAGCTTGTTAGTTGTTAACTATAAAGCTTTAAAAAATATTAAAGTTATGGTGTCGGCGGCGATCTGCGTCGACGAGCGAATTTATAGAATTCATTCTACTTGTAAGTTGTAGTGATATCGATAAATTTGCTCTTCAGCACAGATTGCAGGCAGCATAATTTACTGTAATTATACTTTAAAAGGGGCTCCTCTGGAGTCTGGAGGTGGCTCCACGTACCTAAATTTATAGATCAAAGATGGGCTCACAGTGAATGTAGTAACAAATTAACGTAATAATTCATTTCCTGTTTACAAATCAATAATTATGTTTACTGTTGACAAATCAGTACCACAATATCAGTAAGAACCTGTCTATGCATATGTGTATTTATCAAGTGATAACGACAGTACGAGTAGGTGGCCGGGGGCATAACTTCGAGAGCATATCTGGAATTCAACACTTTGTAGCTTGCTTTGTCGATAAACAAAGCGGTACTTCGGGCTGTTTGGTCCACAATTCGGAGTTCATAGTGAATATTATAGAAACTAAACAATTTGCTGTAATCGCTGCTCAATCAAGTAGAAAGAAATTTCATTAATAGACGTAAATAACCATCATGGCGTTTGCCACAGGCGAAATGAAGAAAAAACTACGTTCGCTCTCCCTCAACGATGTTCCGGCGATTGAACAGCGACCAAAAGATTATAAAAATGTTGATAAACGACTGAAACACATGGAGTCTGCTGTCGTTTCTATTTTACAAGGAGTTGGAGAAGACCCAAGCAGGGAGGGTTTGCTGAAGACGCCCCATAGGGCAGCTGAGGCTTTCAATTTTTTCACTAAAGGCTATGAGGAGTCTTTAGAAGGTATGAATATATGGAAAGATAGACAAACAGACGGAAAATAATCGCGTATAAACCAAGATTAGTCCAATAAGACTTACCTTACAAGTAATGTCATCTGGCATCAGACTGAGTAAAATTCTGTAAGTCGTCCACATTGGGGGTCATTATCAATTAGCTATGCACCAATCATTTTTGGTTCCTAGAAATAATTAACGGAGCCGTGTTTAATGAAGATCATGACGAGTTGGTGATTGTGAAGGATATAAATGTGTTTTCGATGTGCGAACATCATTTAGTACCTTTTCTAGGCAAAGTATGTACAAGGAAAGAATGTAATTCTTTTACATGACAAAATATGATATTTATGCAATGCAATTTTCTAGGTTGCTGTCGGTTACATTCCAGATGGAAAGGTTTTAGGTTTAAGTAAAATTGCCAGGTTAGTTGTAATATGCTGAACTTGTTCTTTGAGTTAGTGGATAGAAGTGTAAAATGGAGTCAAGTAGTTCTTTATAAAATGGGCAATTTTTCTAATAAATCTTCTAGTTCCATATTCTTGTTTTTAGAATTGTAGAAATGTACAGTAGGCGATTACAAGGTACGTTTATGTAACATCCAGGGTCTTTCTCTATGCTACAGCATATGGTCCACTCTATTCCTCATGAATACCTTGATTGAGTAAAGTTGTGTGCAGTGGTGGACACTTCACAAAATATTGGGGGGACCCGAAGCCAATTTTGAGTATGTATGCTGACAGAAAAATTGTGGCAAAATTTGTGTTCGTTAATTTACATGAATACTGTGTCATCTGAGTGTCAATATAATAACAGAATTGAAATATTAGTACGGCAACTTTATCAAATGACTGTAAGTTTTGTTGTTTGGCACATTCTTTCGAAATTTTTGGGGGGGGCTCGAGCCCCCCTTGGCCCCCCCTAGTGTCCGCCCCTGGTTGTGTGGTATTCGACAGAGTAAATGTATAAGAAGGTGCATGGAAGTGCATTGCAATTCATGTTGTTAAAATCTCTTTTTCACTATATTATTCATTGTTTCAGTTCAAGAAAGGCTGACAAAAGAAATTGCAATTGCAGTTGCTAATGCTATCAATCCCACTGGAGTAGGTGTCATTGTAGAAGCTGCGTGAGTGAAAATCTATGAATTGCCTATAATCTATATTTTAGTGGTTTAAGGTGATGTCACCACTCACCCCCACCCCCCCCCCTTCCTAATGCTCTTTTAATTTTTGCTCCTGGCTGTCAATCAAGACCACTGTGATTAAGACTATCAATATTATTTCAGGCACATGTGTATGGTAATGCGAGGTGTGCAGAAACCAGGTAGTTCTACAGTCACCAGTTGCATGCTAGGGGTGTTTCGAGATGATCCGAAAACACGACAAGAATTCCTGCAACTTTCAGCCAGTAAATCTTCATTATTCTAGAAATAACCTTGCACACATCAGAGAACTAATCAGAGTAACATTTCATTTCATACCCAGTTAACTGTATTAGTTTAAAGTATGTTAATTTTGAACTTTGATATTTATGCTTACGATATATTTATTGTAAGAAAGTGATCTCATCACATGTATTTATAGTCTTTAGTCTAGGGTCACCTATACTGTGTTATTTGTTGTTAAAGCACGTGGTTGCTGAATATTGGAGTGTAATTGTGTTCCAGTTCTCCATCATGTCTCACACCCAGAGTGCATCCACTAGTGATCCACTAGCGGAACAGCTAATACTACAAATAGTTCAACATTTATTATATTTATAGTTTCAATAAATTGTCGAAACATGTGAATTTGATAAAATTGGGCGTAATGAATTTTCGAACTGTAGATAACGTAAATGTACATGCATATCAAGAACGCTGACTAAAGTTAATTATTTGGAAAAAGTCCTTTGGTAAACTTGATTACGTCACTCGTTCTTATGTGATATCCAAACGTGAAATTGATTGGGCAAGTTGTTTGAAGTTCTAACCCACAAAGTTTAGTATAGTATTGTTTTAAGATTTATTTTGTTGCTTTTTCATGTACCTCAGCTGGAAATCTCAAGGGCCCATTAGTCGGGAATTCCGGTGAATATTCTGTAGCGTTTTTGCCTGACTATTCGTGAAAGTTGTCAGCCTGTTAATGTGATGATAATTTACAGTTAAAATTGCTAGTTTTTGGCACTGCGAGGGAGTAGTTTTACATTTCGTTCACTGATATGTAGCGTTGAATGCAATATTTATTCACTGCGGAAGTTCGGCATTTCGACCAATATTGTCTCCAAAGTCCAAACATGTGTACGCATAATTAGCAGGTGCTGGCCTAGAACTTAAAATAGACTGCATAGTGGGAGTTTAATCCTTGGCTTGTAATTAAAATCCCGATTTACAACTTGCGCTCCGTTAACTTTGCGAAATAAGCCTTTACTAACATTGAAAGAGTTTCTAAATTGAAGTGGTAAAATATTCTAAAAGAAATTTGATTTCTTCCAGACATGCTTACTTGTAATTCAGTGTTGTCTGTAGTCAAGGAAGATATTGAAGCTTTATTCAGAGCCTCAAAGTCATTGTGTTATCCAAATTGACGCAACTTGCTCACACACCCCTTGGATAGGAGGCTGCCCCAGAAAACTCGGCTAATCAATTTGATCCAAAAAGGCTCTGGGTACGCGTGATAAAAAATAATATGCTTCTACTGCGCAAATTAACATTTTAATTTTCATATCTTCTCATTCCTGTAGTATATGCGGAGACTGTACCATCCATAGCGCGCTTTGGACCCTATTGAGTGAAGCACAATATGGGCCTGTTCGCAGGTCATGTTTCTGTTTAGTCCATATGGTTTAGTCTAAAATCCCAGGAAAAAAGTTGTGGCGCGGCTTTTTACTCAAGTTTTGCTTGTTTTGTGTTATATTTGATTTACAGCACATAAAATACGTGTGCATAAATGTTAAAGATTTTTGAGCCATATTTTTGTCAGATTTTTCTTTAAAAAGGACTGGGACGACGTGTTGAAATATGGTAAAGTTCAGTACGAGGCCCGGAAATAACTGCATAACTGACTAGTGAAAGAACTATCCACTTTTTGGCACATCTGTGCAAAATAAATAAAGACAAATGTTTTTCTTGTGCGGAATTTTGTGTCACAGTATTACACGAATATTTATTTGGTTATTTTGTGTTTCAATACAGATTGATTAGTCAATGTCAATGACGTCACACAGCGTGGCCTGAATCAGAAATGCGACTTCATGAAATCTTGCGCTGGGAGTGCTTTGTATGATTGTTTTCCCCCTTTCAAAAGTCTCAAAAAGTTATTTTTACACCATCAAAAGTCTTTACTTTAGAATTTCGTGATGCGATAAGAAGTTTATGAATGCACAGTCTTAGAGGTATTAATTCTTCCTCATGCTGTTTCAGCTAGCAAGACTATTTCCCTTGTTTCAATATCAAAAACACGAAGTATCAGCAAACGCTCGCTTCACAATTGGGTTTTGGGGGGAGAGCATGAATTGTAAAACTGACCCTGTTAAACAGATCTTTTTCAACTTTTTGTACATGCGTCGATTGTTTTCTTGATTAGCTATATTGTGGGGGCCGTATTTACCTCGAGAAGCGCATTTAGGGCAGAAAACTTGGCTACGCTTAGCTACGCGGCCCACGTTCATTCTTTTAAGCCCACGCTCTTTTATGGCGTACTGATCTTCACCTGCACGGAACAATAATTATTCATTTCAGGCAGATGCCTTCAGCATTTGGCTTCTTTCTGTCTTCCCCAAGAGACCAACGTTTTCAGGGATTGAGCTGGAACAAATCTGCCAAGTCGTGTCATGGTTTGGACAAGATATGCGAAAGGTCAGGCCTGAGGGATTAATATTTAACAGTCCAAAATCTTAAAGTATTAATTGGTTAGCGACACCGCTTATAATAAATTCGTTTGGCTGATTGTAAACCCGCAGTGCTTGTGCATGACGCATTGTGCTTCGCAGTCGGAGAGTTAAGAATATGGTAGTTGAATTAGCAATTCCCATCACAACTCTTGCAATGTTTTTTTGCAAAGCACACACGGCTGGCAACGTCTAAAAGATGTATACTTAAATTTTGCTGAAAGTTTTTCTCTTGTGACTCTTTTTGTTGTCCGCCAGGGGGGAAGACCTCTGGCTAATATGACGTCATACTTGTCATTCACATTGCTGATTTGCATTTTAAAAATACACGAGCGGAACTCGAATCTTTTGTGTCGCGGCCATGTTGTTTTGTTGAATGAATTTGAAAATACATTGCGAAGTTTCGCGTTTAAACTGCCACTGCCAGCCAGTGATGCTGAATTATACAACGTGAATGAATGAAAGAAAAAATAAAGAGAAAGAAAGTGTAAACTGATGAATTGATCACTTATTATTTTAAACAACTGGCATATTTGTATCATGAACTGTCGTAATAAAGATATTGCTGCTAGACGTTCCGTTTACTAGGAGATAAATCAATCGGGATCCACACAGTGAGAATTATCAAATACTTGGTATAAGTATATGTGTAGCTAAACGATTTAGGGAGCAATTTAGTTGGTCAAAATAACCATTGTCAAGACAGGGAAACGTTGCATAAAGTTTCAGGAAACACTATTCATTGCTGCAATTATTGTAAACAACAATTTTGGCTGCAAATTATGCCTTGTAGTAATGCGCCCAGCAGCATTTTAAATTTGCGTCAATGTGTGGGAGAACTAGGGTGGAATTAGGTTTTGAACATAGAATCTATTAAACGCTTTTCGGATATCGATTGGGATAGGAAAACAATTTTAATTTGGCAAAGTGTTGTCGAGTAGGGACAGTTGTTGCTGTGTCATACTGTATTAGAGAGTGGGCGACTATTTTCGTTATGTCGATTAACGACTGTCTTTTACTTGTTTTGTCTTAAAAAATGGGCTTTCAAAAGACTAAAGGTATGATTATTTAGTGTATTATATAACATTCGGAGCTTGGTGACTTTTTATATATATAAAATGTTAAATTTTAAAGTTTAAATATTGCGCTGTTCTGCCACACAAAGTGTTCAAGACAAGTTTGTTCATATCAGTTTGAGCTATCTATGCTATTAAAACTCACCTATAATACTGTAATAAATACAAGATA
Source organism: Phenganax subtilis (assembly GCA_025434845.1). Taxonomy (NCBI): domain Eukaryota; kingdom Metazoa; phylum Cnidaria; class Anthozoa; order Malacalcyonacea; family Clavulariidae; genus Phenganax; species Phenganax subtilis. The sequence continues at coordinate 1,226 of JAOBYK010357354.1, read as the reverse complement.
TTCTTTAAGCATTTTAGTTTAGTCTACTTAGAGAATTTCGGCTATTTACTCTGCTATTCGCGCTGACATATTACGAATAAAATGCACGTGTTTGGAGTTCGTTTGAATAGATAAATATTATATTCGAAATTCGAAAGTATCTCATACGAAAACGTGATATATGCGACTATAAAAATCTACTGCGTTTAAGCTTGTAGTGTCTATAATATACTCTGTTATATTGACCACATGTTTATGTGGAAGAACTGTGACAATTTTCCGTGTCATAATGTAGATTTTTATTTGCTAACTTATTATTTATTTTAGGAGCGAAAACGGTGTCATCACACGAAATTGACTGGCGTGCGAAAAAAATGAGGCCTGCGTCTGGAAACGCGTTTCGAACGCAGTTGCGCACGATTCAATCTTGGTTTACGGAATGGAACGACTGCGAGCGAACAATTGCTTTGTACGTGCTTTTGCCGCAAATGACTCCAATCCATGCGCGGTTTTTGTCCGTCGTTATGGAACACACGTTTCGTGACCAAGCCATTCAAACGCAAATGTACGAAAATCAAGCAAACGACAAAGGTAGGCCAATTGTATTGCGTGCATATGGACAAAGGATTGGGTTTACGATTGGTCTAGCAGCGTTCTATGGTGTATTTTATTACAGGCCAAATAGTAGGTCAAATGTAACTCGTCAGTAGTAATACAGAAAGTTTTCGGCTAAGGTCTTTTCAAAAGTTTTATTGAGTCGTTTCTGTGACTTTATTGTTGATGCGTTTGTAACTGTTTGGTTTTGTTGTTATTATCAATGTGCAAAGTACTTCAAATGCTATGGAAACAAAGCGTTGTGACACAAAAATTGTTTAGAAATTAAGCACCCGCAGTTAGCCAGTAGACAAGAAGACAAAATCATTAGTAGGTAGTAATAAGTAATAATTCAAAATGAGCGTGTCAGAATACCAAGTGGTAATTATATTAAGGTGGTCGCCCAAGTTTTTTTTTCAAATATTCAATCAAGGCATTGCGTGTGTCTAAAAGGATTTTAATGTAGTTTTTTATTCACTATGAGCATTTTAGTTGTTCTGGAATTGTCTGCAGTCTATTTGCAAGTGCTATTTTGTAGCCAGTCTAGATTAGAACCCCATTGGTTACAAAGCTCTCTGATCCGTGGGCGTTTCGTTCATTCCGGAATTAAAATCACAAAGTCCAACATTGGGCAATTCCACATTCTGAATTCA
>JAOBYK010357243.1:0-16955 GCA_025434845.1 Phenganax subtilis | reverse complement strand
AACGGCGTATTTTTTGGCGTTGAAATTGGCATGGTAAAATTTCGAAAATCGAATATTTTAGCACCAAAACATGGCGCTGATGGCGTCATTTGGGCTTCAATCATTCGGTTGACGTGCGCAGTCCATATTATTTAGGTCAGTGGAGTGAACACTGAGCTTGGAAAACAGCGCGCGGCCTGGGTTCAACCTCCCCGCAGGGCTAAGAGAAAGTGGGAAAGACGAAAGGTTGTAATGAATAATATCACAACTGTCACTCATTCTTCGTATGCTTTTCACAAATTGATCACTACTTCATGTCAAAATAATCTTAAAAACAGAAATAGTTCGTCTTAAAATTAAAACCTGAAAGCATCTTTCATCTTTTCGCCGCCATCTTTAATTTCGGACACCGGCATACTTCATGTTATATCGAACGTAACTTCAGCTCTCAACTACGCGCTCTCTAGTTCAAACCTCTACTTGACACTTGGTCATTTTTTTAATCAAAAACCTTTTCTTCCCACCCATTAAAATATATGTAAAACCTTTACGGGATACAAAATGACCATATGGGTTGAAGGACATCTGAAAAAATTTTTGCCGACCTTTAAATCCGAATTTTTCATATTTTCAATCTACGCATGCGCAATGCGCACATCTGCACCACTACAATTACATATTCTCTTGATAACGTACATATAATAAGCGTTAAGATATTGTCTGTCAGTGTGTTGGCTGCTAATCACGAGTCTTGGAAGAAGGTCAAGTGAATCTGCAATTAATTGCACGGCCCAGGATCTGTTGCTTGGTCTCCCTCGGAGCTTCCCTGACGATGGTAAAGCGGGACACACTCCACCGAAGATAGCGTTCGTTGTGCCGAAATCATGACACGACGTAACATGCAACGATCCAGCAGTTCCACCCGGGGGGTAGATCTGTAAGTAATACTGGATGCATGGACCGAGGTGGGTTTTTTGCTTTTTTTCCAAAAACGCTTGTACATATTGTTGTTACTTCCTATCGAGCCTTCTAACTCTGGGCAATACTTCATGTAAGCCCACCATAATGCACCTTAGCTATAAACATGCTTCAGTGGTTTGGGTAAGACGTAGGTGCTTCTACTATCTATGTTGCTACCTGAAACTAGTTCTATAATCACCAAACCTTATCGAGCTTCCCTCTGACTGTAAAATACTTCATATAAGCCTAATATATAGGGCCACTCCTGTACACAAATACTGCATATAAGGGCTGTTTACATGGAGGCGAGTTACTGGCTTTCCCGGGACGAGCAGGCACAGTGTTTACATATGACCGAGTAACTGGGCACATACTTGAATCTGAATCCAATATAGGGTACAATGCTTCTACTTTGAAGGAAAATAATGACAGTATGCAGAACTGACGAGAATTCTCCTGGCCTAGCCGGGTTTCCCGTCGAAAAGTGTTTAACATGTACCAACCGAGTAACTCGCTTTGCCGAGACCTCGGCAGAAAAACCCGGGCTCTCGGCAAGGCGAGTAACTCAGTTGTTCCATGTAAACAGTCAGCAGGGTAAACTACTTACTATATAGACTAGCCGGGAGCTCCATTTAACCGAGTAACTAGCCTCGCCGGGTAACTCGCTCCATGTGAACAGGCCTTGAGACAGGTGTTGCTTTAGACCTTGGAGCTTTCCACAACTACTTCTGTTGTCCTTCACCATTATCAAGCTTCTCGCTAACTGTCCCCATACCTTACTTCAACACATTATTATAAAGCACCGTAGTTTAACCACAGCCTGAGTATGAGACAAGTGCTGTTCTACGCTTTATTGTACTCCAAAGTCATCACTATTGTCACACATTCCTCTTGCGCTTTTCACTAATTGATCACTACTTCATGTCCAAATAATCTTAAAAACAGAAATATTTCGTTTTAAAACCTGAGAGCATACTTTGGTGTCAAAATTTGGCTTCTATTGATTATTAGATGGTATTATTAGAGGTAGAGTTCCATGTATTTTTAGTTCAATGATTTAAGTAACCACAGGTATCGCAGGCTCTTATGTACATGATTAACGCGGGAACTGGCGGGAACATTACTTTGCGGGAAAGATAGAAAAGTTTCATTATTTTTTTTCTAAACTTTAATACCATCGAATACATTGACTTTTTGAAGAGCTGCTTTTACTTCTACATATTCGAAATGGTTTCCATTGAAGAAGAACGTCCAACTTTGTCAGATGCTACGTTTAGGTGTGCACATTTGACATCTTCGCACTGAACGGTGTGATTCAGTATAGAATCATTTGTAGATCTAGATTACCAATCTTGATTCGATATGTATTCTCAAGTTTTATGTTGTGATCGTTTTGCTTAGCAAAGACGAGGTGAACAAACTGATGAGCCAAGGAAAACGGCATTTCGTGTGTGATGAGATTGTTGAAGCAACAAAATGTTTTGAAACAGCTTGTTTCATGCTGTGAGTACAAAACGATGAGAGTAGTGGAAATTTAGAGAAAAAAATTCTGCACAATAGATATGTGCATCCGAAGAAAGTCTTTGTAGCAGCTCAGACTGGAAAGTTTACTGAAAACGGAAATTTCCACATTTTCCCCTTCACTGATGATAGATTTTATACTGCGCACTGAAGTTGTTTATACAGTATTCGCCATGCTTTTCTGCAAACTTTCAAGTCTAGGTGTCATTTCTTTGATGTTTACAAACAGGCCCGGAGCTAAGGAGGTTGTGGGGGTGATACTTCCCAGAAATTTCATGTCAGCAAAATTTCTTTGTCATCTAGCAGGCAAAACTAATTTTCATGACAATTAAACAATATCGCTGATAAAACAAAACAGACATTCTGGTAAACCAAATATTACTCGGTTTCATCTGAAATGCTGCCGGCAAACTTTTGTTGGTCAGTTGGCATATGTTATCCGACACCCCCCTGTAAAATTATTTGAGGACGGTCCTGTTTACAAACTTGAAAACTGTGATTTTGTTAGTCCTACCTCACCTTTATTGATGTACTGTGTATGTCAAAAGCAAAAAAAAATGTAAACAAACTTTCCTTTCAATTCAATTACTGTGCTATTCAACAATTTCTACAAAAGTTGACTGAGGGATTTAGTTTTTGATTGTTTCTCAGCATCTTTCTGGGAATCTTTATTGCAGGAATAACAAATATGGTGCGCTATCCAATGAGTGTGGTGATGTTCATTTTCAGTATGGTAAAAGTCTTTTAGAACTGGCTAGGTAAGACATTTCTGTTTAATGTAGACTTTAAGTTATTTTACATATCTTCTCTACATCATTTTAATACTTGCTTTTTGTCATTTTCAGACTAGAAAATGGAGTGTTAGGAAGTGCCATTAAAGAAGGTAATCTTGCCATCATATACTGTGAAACATCTCATGCTTAAATTCTTTAATATCTATTTTGTTTGCTGGTCATGTAGTTTTCATGTGTGTTATAATAATATGTATCTTGTATGGCAGCAGAAGAAGAGGAGGACAGTGATGGCGACTCAAATATGGGCACAGATGAGTGTGAGTTTGTGAATGGTGTTGATGTTAACCTATGAAGATGTAATACACCTTACTTCCATCAGACTTGTGCTAACAGTGTATTTATTATCTTCAGATGAATCTAGTGCAGTCCCTGACAGCAATGCTTCAGTTGCTAATGACAAGAAACCAGCTAGTGAGAAAACTACAGATAGTGCTAGAGAAGAAATGGTAGAGGATAGAAATAAAGACAAAATGGAGAAGTCCAGCGATGATGACAAAGTGAAGCAAGAAAATGTTTCTGAAAATACAAGTGAGGACACTAAAGAAAGTATGAGTGAAGAGAAGAAAGAAGTGGATGAAGCTGTGAGGGAAGAATCGGAAGAAAAAAAAGAGGATGGAGTAAAAGAGACGGGATCAAAAGATGGAAGACAGGAAAATGTGACTCAACAACAGGAAGGACAAAGAACGACAGAAAATGAGCAAGAAAATGATACTAAAAGCAATGATAAAGACATCAATGCTGATAGTGATGAGGTACAATTCTGTAGTTGGAAACTAACTGCTTATGTCAATACCAATGTCTACTTGAAGTACTGTTCTGAAAATCTTTATTGGGGAATTCATGCTCATTTTCTTAAATTTTTTAAGACAAAAGATGATGGCCCAGTTTCTACAATACAACTTGCTTGGGAAACACTTGAGATAGCAAGAATAATTTTTCAAAGGTTTGCAGTATGAATATATGGATGCACATGACAGTATTATATGGCACTATAGTGCCATGTAATATAGTCATGGGTATCTTAATTTTTGAGCAACTGTTTACCATGATGATGTGAGTTTACCTTGGCTATTGTAGAATGGAAAACCAACTAGAATTAACAATTGTACTGTACTGAAATTTTTAGAAATAACAGTACAGAAATACAGTTAAAGCTGGCTCAAACCCACTTATTGTTAGGCGAAATACACATGGAACAAGGTACATGCAGTATGTTGCAATTCAATATCATGTAACATGATGCAAAGTCTGCGTGACATTTTGTGACTTGACTGAAGGACAACTATCTACTTTTAATAGAGCAATTCTCAGGTGCTGTAAGTGAATTGATGAAATGTCTAAACATTCAAAAGAACTTGTTGAAACCAGATGATAGGCTTCTCGCGGAGACGTATCTTTTGAAACAAAAATTTTTGCTTGCTTTTCTGTAAAAGATCGTGAACGTCAGTAAAGTGGAGTATGTCCAGTTGTTTCTTTTGTTTAAACGCGTTAAAGATATTAAAGAAAAAATTTTTCTTGACTTTTGCAAGTTACTACAACTTAGGTTTGGCATACACCTTTTCCATGTTGTATGAAGAATCAGCTAGTCATTACGCAAATGCAACTGAAGTTCTGGAGTTACGTTTGAAGAATATTAAAAGCAGGATTGAGGTAGCTGAGGAGCAAGACAAAGGTAAAGGCAAGGCTTTGGATGATGATCCCTTGGTCAAAGACAGAAAAGAAGTTGCTGAACTGGAGGAATTATTACCTGAGATTAAGGAAAAGGTTAGAGAAGTCAAATATAGTGTCTTTCACACTGTCTCCAAGGATACAATAGTCATAGCTAGAACGACTAGAAGACTGGAAACTTGTAGCTACAAAATTTTATTCACTTTTATTGTACTTTCATCTGCAGTGTCTTGATGCAAAAAATGAAATGGAAAGATTGAAAAGTAATATGAAAGAAATGGTATTGTTTTCAGTTTCCTTTTGAGCTTTTTTAACATTATTTTGCTGAAGTGTTTTAATTGTTAATTCTGATGTACTGGAAATACAGTTCTAAAATTTGGCAATTCTATAATAACTGGATGAAATCCTATCAAAAACGATGTTTCAATGATCCAAAAAATAGTTATCATTTGATATTGAATGGGGGCAACGGCTAGGCAACTAAAGTATTTTCCTCCTTGTAGCTGGGCTTTGGTTCATTTGGAGGGGAAAGTACATCGTTTCCCTGCTCTTCTAGTTCAGGGGATACGGTAAGTTCTTATCGCGATAAATTGTATGACAGGAAAGAGTTACCAACTGATTGACAGACTAACATGCTTATGATTGGTCAAACTTTACAGGCTAAACCAGCAAATGATATCAGCCACCTTGTCAGGAAACAAAAGGTATGTACATCTCTTGTTTCTTGTTCAACGCCCAATTAGCCTGCGCACAGGCTGCGCGATCGGAACGTCATGCATTGTCTACTTCTTTCTTTTTGTAAAAGCGAAAATCAAAGGAAGACGAAGAAAGCGCGGAGAGTTCCGAAAATCCTACGAAGAAACAACGACAAGATGAACAAAGTACAACGACGCACGCTCAAAATGGGGATTCTGCACAGTCTAAAGCTGGTACAAGTGTGGAAAATGCCTCATAGCGCTGTGTTTCGTTGCCAGACTTTCGCAAAACCTTGACTAAAAAGGGACATAATCCCAATCTACATGAGCAGATATTTATTCTATGCTTGGTACCAAACTCACGCGGAAGTTTACATGATGACATGAAATCATCACATAAGTTGAATAATAAGTATTATTATGTACCGGCAATACAACTGGTTTGGTGCAGTATAGAAGACTGGATCTTCCCTGTCAGTTGCTCTTGTATATTTTCAATGGAAACGTTGGACACATGTCATGAATTATATATTTTAGCTTATTTAGTATAGTTATATGTTAGTTTAGTTTAGTTTAGCGATCATTCCTGTACATAGTACAGTTTATTTTAGGAATCCAATCTACATATAGGGTTTCTCTTCACCATTTCTAGATCAACTTTATGTCCAAAGAGATCTCGAATATTTGATATACCATATTTTATCATAGTCGGTCTAAACAAGTAGAAAAGTATACTTGTTCAGTCTATGTAATCCTGAATGAATGACATAATCGTTTTGCTAACGGATGCAGAATGTACGTACTGCGCATACATAGAGCGCACAAGCAATGAGACGCATGCAATATACACAGACAGTGTTAAACGTACCTTTCAAGAGATAAGCCCCACGCGATCACTGTCAAATTCTCTGGAAGGCCCATAGGAAGCAACATTTCTGGTCTAAATACTCCTGAATTGCCTACCTCGACCCATTTTCCCAAACCTAAATATTTACAAGTACAATCATGAAGTGACAACACTGCATATTGAACCACAACGATCTCTCAAATGTATACGAGCACAAAATATTAGTGAAAATCTTCGCGGTTTAAATTACCTTCGTGATATCCAAATATTTCCATGCTTGGTTCGGTGTAAGGATTGTAAGCTGGTTTAAAACGAAGTTTATCCATTCCTATACATAAAAAGCAATTTACGTACTCGAAAGGTAACAAATATACTGTACATTATTTTACGATTGAGACTGTTTTCTTTGATGTGCCGCGAGCTGTATATATCATACAGCACTTGAATAGTTATTATTCAAGAAATGAAGCGAAAAAGTAAAAAACTATTGGTCCAAATGGGAAAAACTTAACAAAACTTTGTGAGAAAAACTTCTCAATTATAAAGTAAGTTAGATACAGCCCTCGTTCTCGGGATTTATCTCCCAAATGTTATCCTTGAAACTTCTCAAATAGTAACTTTATACCTAAGACTACAAAGACTCGGAGTTGCAAAAACACAGACAAGAGTACATTTTTTGAAATTAGCCCAGCGTCTGTGATGCAGGCTAGGACACCTAACAGAACCGTTTTCTTTTTGCAGCGAATTTGATAATTGAAGGAAATATTTCTGCAAGGCCTTACGATACCACCCTCGCACAAGGAAAAGACAAGTTAACGAATCAATCTCGGACTCAAGTCGTCCCACAAATTCACCCTCACTGGCAATACCCACCCAACTTTTTAAAGAACGCATGCAAAACACCAATGAGATCTCCTAATGTTAGATTGTAATCAGCAACCAATCCCTCGATCTGATGAAATTCTGCCAAATGTGTCGCATCAAGAGTTTCATTTCTGAATACACGATCGATTGAAAAATATCTCGCTGGGATGTTTTTCTACAAGATGAACGAACATTTGAAAATCAGTCAGTCAATTGAAAAATTGTGACCATTAGCATTTTAATGTAGACTACATACAGGCGGTTAGAGACAGGGTAACAAAAATTAAACATTGCAGAAACATTGTATGAATTGATTGTACGTTTAGTATAAAAGCAGAGAAAATAAACATTTCTCCGCATTCATGAAAGACTTAGGTATGCACTTGCTGGCGTACGCTTTCCTCTCCTCGTAAAATGATATAGTTCACTCACGAGTCAAAAGATCTTCATTTGACGACCACAAAGGCTATAAAAACTTTATATTAATTTCCAACGTTTCGGAGAATTAGAGATGGAGTTATACTCCGAAACGTTGTAAATTAATAAGGTTTTTATAGCCTTTGTGGTCGTTATCATTCAAATGAAGAGTTTTAATAATGAGGTAAGAGACAGTTCGTTTATACCGTTTTTAAAGAGTCAAAAGATGTCATTTCACTTTAGAAACTCACAGTTTTCGCAAGTTTGTAGAGCATTCTTGAACTAACAGCTGTAGTATGTGTTCTTAATATATTTTTCTTTGCCTCTTCCAATTTCCATTCATACTGGTAACTAAAACAGCACGCATGTTCTATGTCATTACGATACAACAGCCTAGCTTTCAACACCTTTTCCGAAAGTTCGAGAATAACTTATTCTTACCCCTGTGAGCCATAACCTCCACGCTGGTGCACAGTCTTAACAGCTTCAATATACTCTGGCGGAATATCTTCAAGCTTCGCATATTTGGGATCTGTATAACAAAATAACAAATTGAACTTGATGCTTATTTTCACCATCCTCTGCTAATACCCAGACCCTAGCATAGTAACGTTGAACAACGTACATACAATTTATGAAATAGCTTTTCAAGCCTACTGGTACCATAAGGATATATAATTTTAAACCCTATACATAAAAGGGAGTATTGTAATTACGGTCAATAAAGAAAGTGTCATGCGCATCTCTTGCTGGATGTTGCTGTGGTTGGAAGAGAGAATCAAAATTCCAGAAAGAACTTTCAATAAAATTGTTTGTAGGCATCTCTGTGAACCTGCAATAAGAAAACATTGAAATATTGACAGATGATAACTTTACGTCAATATGGTGACGCTGGACATCAAGTTAGTTAAGTGCCAATCCCAAGCTGCCTGTTATAAGCACTGAATGATATTAAGAGGAATTGAGGCTGGTTGTTCGAAAGGTGGGATAGCGCTATCCATTGGATAGTGATGTTTTGTAGCCTTCGTAAAATTTTATATTGATCGTTATAACATAAAATAACAACTGAAATCGATACATTAAAGTCTCTATTATTTATATCGTTGATCAAAATGGAAGTTTCCGCATTTTTTGTCCAAGTTTAAGATGTTGGAAACTTCACTATCGAATGGATAGCAATATCCAACTTCTGAACAACCGGCTCCAGCCAGGAAACAGTACAGAGGAAAGAGGTATAGTCCCTTACCCCATTTCCAAGAAGATCTGCCGGAATTGAACACGAACTTTCATCAACGGATGCATATAACCACCCGAAGGTGAAATACCTTGGGCATCAAAGTTATATTCCTTGAATTTTGCGGTCTTCCACTCATTGCTAAATCGATAATTAATTAAATGATGTATGCTCGATGAAATAAATGAAGTTACATTTATAGGTACAACTGCAATTTAGAATACCTTGCCAACATATCTGCTGTCAAATCTGCTGCTAATTTACTTGCTGTTGTAGTAAAATTTTCACCCTTTTTCACAATATACTTCTTTATAACTCTACATGACAAAATTTTACAAATTGAATACATCACACTGAGTACAAAAAGCGGCCAAAACATGCTTAACTAAGAAAATAAATATGCCTTGAAATGTAGTACTTGTTTCCAGTTAACAAGTAAATGGGTTTAAAATTAAAACTGTGACTAATTTACAGTATCAAAACTTGCAGAAGAAATTTACTGGAGAAAAGAGAACCAGTAACTATATTCCTATGTACAAGCTTACATGGCCTCCACCAGTTTCCTCTTTTGATAATCTTTCAATGATGCATCACTAATATCCTCCAAATGCCCACTTTTTATTTTATTTAAATCACATTTCACGTTATCTTCAATTTCTAAAACCTGATCATTTTGAGAAAATTAGTACTTCATATACATGTAAACAGTACTTTTTAGCTATCTCCCTAAATATATTGCACTTGAACATGTCATAATTATCATATCACCTAGCAGTTTCATATACCTTTCTCATAATTTTTGGACCTCCTTCTGCCTTCTTATCAATTGATAACCATCCCTTCGCCATAGCTTTGTTAAAACCAATATTGGCACAATGACATGAACTCTAGAAAATTCAGGTATTTTCAGAATGATGTTTCTGATCAAGCATCTAAAAGCCCCAAATCTACACAGTTGAAATTTTGTAATCTCACCATGAGATCTTTGTGTGAAATGCCTTCATCTTTAGGAACATGAGCAAATACAACAGCCTCATGACTTCCATTCTTTGCAACTCCTTCACCCTCTGTAGATAGTTTAAAACTTTTACATTCTTTCTGTTCTACCTGAATTACCTGTAAAACAAATAGTTTCAACTCTCAAGAACAGGCCATCTAACACTTTCTGAACTTAATTCATTGTTCATAAACCTTTCGCACCGATTATATTTCGCGCAGTACTAAAATTCGCGCACTCAGCGCTGCGCGAATTTTAATACAAGTAAGGTGCATATTCTTGAAATGTACACTTCTAACAAAGGCCTCATGGCTTATGTTTACTCAATTTTTTTTTTCTACGAAACTTAAATGGTTTGTGATTATTTGATTGGACACATGGCCCTAGTAGAAAATATCCCAAATACACCATTGTTCAAATTTTGGCGAATTAAATACTTCATTTTATATCATGTATAACATCAATTACTTCATTTTACATCAAACACAACTTCGGCTTTGGAAAGGAGCTCCTTGGTTCGATTCTGCCAAACGACACTTCCACTTTTCAATGAAATAAACTATTTTTTTCCTGTCGATTAAAACTATCTACAACCTTCAAACGGAACAAAATAATGATTTCAGACGAAATATGGTTTGGAAAAATTTTTTCCGACCCTTAAAACCGAATTTTTAAAATTTTTAATCTACGCAATTACACGTGAACTCGATAACGTACGTATAAGCAGCTATAAGACATAAGGATTGAAATGACTTGGCTGCTAATCACGAGTCTTGGAAGAAGGTCAAGTGAATCTGCAAGCAATTGCACGGCCCAGGATCTGTTGCTTGGTCTCCCTCGGAGCTTCTCTGACGACGGTAAAGCAGGACTCATTCTTCCAAAGACAGCGTTTGTTGTGCTGAAATCATGACTAGGCTAAGGTGGTTATTGAAAATAACCGAAACCGATAACGGAAATGGAATAACCAAAATAACTGGCTCAACCGAGTCTTTAAACCATGACAAAAAACGCGTTGAGTTTTGTGTCTTGTATCAAATATATTTATAATAATGAAGATGTTTGAACTATTATTTACAAAGGATTAATCACTTAAACTATAACGTTTATAAATTCTCTGCGAAAAAGACGAGCATATCAACCTTTTCGGGTTTAAGTTGTGCTCGTGCGGGAGTACTAATAAGACCTGCTTTGCTAAACAGTCTTTCTGAACGTGAGCTTGGAAGCTTGAATAGCTAAATATTTCTTTAATGACTTCCTCAAAGCCAGACATAATGACATGAGATAAAAGACACTGGATTTGCAACAAAATGTGAACAAACTTATCTTTTATTAGTTTTCATGTCAAAACAAAAAGCAAATCGGTTTTCCAGTTATGTCGGTTAGCCGGTTATTTCAAAATACCGAAACCGGACTAACCGATCTTTGGAAAAAACCGACTCAGTCCGGTTAACCGAATAACCGCCTCAGCCTAATCATGACACGACGTAACATGCAACGATCCACCAGTTCCACCCGGGGGGTAGATCTGTAAGTAATACTGGATGCATGGACTGAGGTGGGTTTTTGAACTTTTTTTAAAAAAACACTTGAACATACTGCGGTTACCTCTTATCGAGTTTTTGGCATCAGCACTTTACTTCATGTAAGCCTACTACAAAGTACCATTGCTAAAACAGTGCTTGGTTGGTCAGGAAAAGAGACAGATGCTCCTTCAGTCTTTCTTGTTTCCCGAAATTACTTCTATTGCCCTCAACCTTATTGAGCTTCCCTCTGGCTGACCCATACTTCATGTAAGCCTACAATATATGACTAGGTACCACTATAGCCAAACCTAAGCAGCGAGATAGGTGCTGCTATGGACTTTATTGCTTTCCAAAACTGCTTCTGTTGTTCCTCATCCATATCAATTTCTCGCTAATGCTCAACTGATGTAAGCACAATATACACCACTATAGTTCAAACACTACCTGGATAAGAGAGAGGTGCTCTTCTACTCATTATTACATTCCAAAACTACTTCTATCACTCCACAACCTTCTCAAGCCTCCTGCTAACTAATCAATACTTTATGTGAGCTAAATATAGCACTATGTCTTAAAGAGTGCCTGGACAAGAGATTAGTGCTGGTCTAGTCTTTATGGCTTCCAAGAGCTATGGCTGTGGCCCTTCCTCTTGTTCGTACTTTCTGCCAAATGCTGCATAACAGACCTTCCAACTCAATCAACCCATGACTTTTACTTTTTGAACAATATTAATGAAAGAAAGTTAAATGAATGAAACTTACAGTTGTATGGAGATGCTTAGACAGTGTTACTTTTGAGACTTTTCATGACCTTTTTGTATGCTAAAAATTCTGTTAATCTTCTCAAAAAATCCAGGAAAAGGCATTTCAGAGACTTCAGTTTTAAAAATTTTTTGGGAAGGGGAGATGCCCCCAGATGCCCATAGGTCACCACCTCCCATGGGAGGCACGAGCCCATAGATTAGAGACTAAACAGATGTCCGACTTAGTCTTTAAGCCTATGATTTTGGCATAAGTGGCCGCCATTATTCTAGCAAGTGCCCTAAACAAAGAACGTCACCCCCGGGTGCCATTTTAAAAAAATTTATTCAGGGGGGTGAATGCCTTTCTGCAGGGCACTTGCTATGATAATGGCCGCCATTGAAATTGCAGGAAAATCAACTTACACAATTTTGGGGCAGTCAGACATCTGTTAGTCTTTCATCTGTACCATAGCACCCATACTACAGAAAGCTGTTGAATCTCACTCATTTTCAATTCACAAAGTTGGAAGGTCTGATCTCTCTGGGTTCACTGAGGCACACTACATACAGTGACTACACCACAAGTCCATTCTGTCTTTACTCAGTTGCTAATGACTTTGCCTAACAACGTCTAATAAATTTATCTCTAAAATCTATGAGAATACAAGCATGTAAATTCTACAAGGACTGAAAAGCAGTAATTAGATAGGAAGACACGTGTGTTTAATGAATCACTCTTTACTCACATCATCTAAAACTTCAAGACTTTTGACAGCACCAACTATGGCTTGATGATTGATTGCCCACTCGTTGGCTAATTCCAGAGTATCAGCAGTACTCTTCGTTTCTAATACAGCAAGAATTCGCTTGTCTAATGCTTCTGAATTCATGTTATACCACTAAATGTATAACAGTATAAAATAGGAAAATTGTCTTGTGTCCAAAACGAGTGTACTCCGGTAGTTTCCGAGAATATCCCGGGAAAGAAATGTGCAATACTTTTTCCATCTTTCAAGTGAACATTATTGCAATTTGCAAATTATTCCTTTCAGGCTTTTTCTCAGGTTTGATTAAAGTTTAGTGCAGTGTGATGTAAAATGCTAAGCTCCGGTGAGGCTTCGTTGCCATTTTGCAATGAAAATTATTGGAGTGATTTTTTTCGTAACATATCTCCATTTGATAGATAGAAAAATGCATTTCAAAAGAAGTTTAATTTGTTGGTTTCTGTATCAAAATGGACGTCGCATGCGTGCAGAGTGCAATTATTACAGGAATGTCAATACAAAGTGATAAGGCTACAGAAGCATACATTGAAGGAGTAGGGAATGAAGTTTTAATCGGGCTTGGAGCTTCTCTTGCAATAGTCCTACCTATAGTTTTTTCTCTTGTTGTAAAAAGATCTCATGGCATTCAAATACACCCTGATGAGGCAGCAAACGTACAAGCAACAAGAGAGACGCTTGGGATGCAAAGTGACCAGAGCAATGAAAGAACTCCTCCTAGAAATATCAATGATGGTGAACCTTGTCCCATTTGCTTAATGCCACCACATTATTTGATAGTAACTAATTGTGGACATGGGTTCTGCGGTGAGTCTATAAACCATGCAATGCCAAACAATGATACCAATTGAGAACATTGCTTGAAAGTTGAGAAGGGTTGTTTCTCTCCGAGAAACATTTTAGGTTCCTCTTTGTCAGTTGCTGAATATACCATTGTATTGCTTTTGTTTACTGTTGAAATGTTAAGCACGTTTTTTTAGGTCAGTGCTTAACAACCTACTGGCGTACAAGATTTCCGTATCGGGCAATGATTTGTCCTGTGTGCAGGCAACAGGTTTGCATGTTATTGAAGAATGAATATGATGGATTTTTGCTGAGTTGAATCAACTAATATCCTCATCTTCTTTGTGTAGATAACAATGTTATTTATAAGTTTCAATGAAGCAGAAATAACTGAACAGTCAACCAATATTCAAAATTCAGTACATCAGTATAACCGAAGGTTTTCTAATGAGCCTCGATCAGTAAGTATATCCTCATATTGTCATTGTCAACGATGCACTGTTTTTGTGTGATTGTGGTAGCTCTTCTGTTCAGATCATCATAGAAATTCTTCTCTCCAGATACATGTCATCATAGTAGTTCCACTTTTGTAATGTATGGGATCATGTCATTCTTCCTTTTAATTCCATGTTATTCATGTGATCATGGTAATTCTTCTGTTCAGATCCATTTGATCAATGTGGTCATGGCCATCTTGGTAATTCTTTTCAGATCATGTAATCCATGTAATCATGCTAATTCTCCTCTTTAGATCCATGTAATCCATGTGATCATGGTAGTTCTCCTCTTTAGATCCATGTGATCGTGGTGATTCTTTCAGATTCATGTCATCATAGCAGCTTTGCGCTTCCGTTGCATGTAAATGTGGTAAATTTTCTTCTTCCTGAAAACAACTCTTATTTTTACCTTGCAGATTATGGATTACATTTGGGATTTACCGACGTTACTTGGACAGCTCTTTCATGAATTTTTCTCTGGCTCTGGTTTAGTTTTAGTGCTGCGTTTTCGAATTGTATTATGTTGTATAGCAGCGTTATTGTACTTTCTTTCTCCGGTTGATATTTTGTCTGAAGCTGCGTTTGGACTATTAGGCTTTCTTGACGACATTGTCATTGCACTGTTAGTATTATTTTATGTGAGTGAACTTTACAGGAACGTTGTGGCTGCTCGGGCAGCTGCGGCAGTTGATGGATGAAGGAAATTTCTTCATAGAGCCATAAAGCATTCTAAACATGCAAGCTACGTGTCTAAATGTTATGCTCAAGCTAACTGTTGCTACTTCTATATATCTTTGAAATATTCTTGTTTATCATCTACTGAAGCAAATGACTTGGGAATTGTTAGGAATGCTTGCTGTGTCGTAATGTCACGTTTTCTACACCAAACAAAAGCAAAAATATTTACATGAACGCAGTAAAAGTCGGCAATATTTGATTAGCAGTACCTCCTTGTCTTAATTCTCTAATATCGATTGAACACGCTAAAATGTAGACTTTAATAGCGTAATTTAGATGTAAAACATGCCAAGTGTTTTATTGGATAACATACAGTGTCGAAATAAACAAATATATTTTTAAAATTAACGCAATGGTAAGAAGTCCAAATCGCTGATATTTTCACAATAATGCACTACATTGCAGGGTATGTAATGGAACTAGAAAATGGAAAGATAAATGTATTTAACAGCAATGCAATACAATCTCGTTCACGACTCGTTGCTATTCAGGGATATCGAAATAAGAGCGCCATTTACGAGCGATCTAAGTGGCGCTTGCAAATTCCAATGCATTCGAGAGAGAAAAGACTTCACAAACTGGTAAAAAGTGATTTTATGTGGCTCCAATTATTTAATAATGAGTACTCTTTGCAGTATCAAAAGTTGCATTTTACATGTCCAGCTGCAAAAACTTATTAACAAATTAGAGATGCTAGAAGCATGGACTCATTTCGTTAATGCTAAACGCCAATTTCTGGGAAGTCAAACGTTTGTAAGCGGCTTCAGAATGCCCATGAAATTGTCAAATTGTGTCCAGCATCGACAAAATGTAACGTACATTGGTGTTGCATCCTGTACAGTTTTGATCGCTAAGCTTTACTTTCCACAGCAATTCTGGGCCTGTCCCATGCACGGTGGTGGCATGCACGGCGGGGGTCCTGGGGCTGGAGGTTCTACATGGTGATGTACAATTGTGTGAATGAACTTGTTCGTAGCTCTGGGTGGGAGAGGTGGAGCTGGAACTGGTGGAGGTGGGGGGATTGGTGCCCAGGCATGATCTTCGTCATTCATTGTTTGGTAATTGTGTTTTGGGGGAGGTGGGGGTGGGGCAGGTTTAGGTGGTGGGGGTGGACTTTGATGATGATGAATGATATGCTGGATGGTGTTGATCTTTTGTGGAGGTGGGACTGGCAAGGGTGTTGGTGGTTTCTGAGTTGGAGGTTGTTTCCACTCATGAGTTTCATCATGTTGTGTGTTGTAGATATGTGTAGGAGGGCATGGTGGCTGAGGGGCTGCTGGCAGCATTACTCCATGTGGCATGGGTGGGGGAGCAATTGGCGGGGGACCACCATTATACTGTGTTCCCGCATTGTTGGCCCCAGCATAACCAGCAGCTCCTGGGTATCCCCCAGCACCTCCAGCCCCACAGCAGGATGACTGACACGCAGGCGCACAAGATGATGGACATTGGCCTGGACATCCCATTTGTTTCTTAGAAGGCTTACATTCTTTCTTTCCTGTGATTACCAATTGAAATGATACAACATTTATGCTGCCTTGATTCACGTCTTATACCGTAATTGTTACACTTACTGCTTTCAATCATCCATCATTATTCACTATACATTCTGTCCGTTATATTAACGAGATCACTTACTGTAATTATTTTTAAGGCCAGTTAGACGTGCACGTTTTTCTACGACAAGTTTCACTTGTCAAGTGAAACTGTGTATAGAAGCATTGTTTTCAAATACAAGTTTTTCTGTGACCAGTATTGTTTGGTCGCGTGAACGCGTCAATAAAGCCCCATACAGACGGACAATTTTTCCTTGACAATTTTCCTTGACGACATCACGTGCTCGTGTGTACAGTGAACAAGTTTGTATTGACAAGTTTTACAAGCCCACATTGCTCAGTACGTAAACGATCTGGT
>JAOBYK010357132.1:0-16962 GCA_025434845.1 Phenganax subtilis | reverse complement strand
GTGACCTTTGATCGAAGGATATTAAACATGCGAGGGCGCTCTTGGAACACTAAAGTTTGTATTTATCTTTGATCTGCAAACGAGCGAAAGGAGATTTCAAACCACTTATTATGGTATTATATAGCCATAATATAATTATGATCTTTTTATTTGAAACAGAAACCTTGCGAACGGAGTATAGTCTCCTTTCGCTCGTTTGTTAAATGGCAAAGATCCGTAATCAAGTAAATTTTTTGAAGATCGTTTATATTTTTACATTTGTATATTTTCCAAATTTTTTTATCGTATTCGTAATCCTCGTCGGAGATGTTTTCTTTATTCAACAACGAGTAAAATTCTTCTTTAGGAGGAAGATTGATTTCTTGTAATTTCTTTTTATCTTCAACATAATCGTAAAGGTAAACGCCTGTTCAACACAATAATTCCCAGCTTTTTGGGAATTAATGTTTTAGCTCCATGTGGTCTTCCGGAGCTAAGTTTTTGGTTAATACGCTTAAACTACTACTTAAATGTCGGCTACTATCCATGAATCTTAACTTGCATGTCATTTCTTTTACTTCCCCATTTTTAAAAATACAGTCTACGATCACTTTTTTACTAAAGCTAATGTAATTTTCTGTGTTTTTTTTTATGCATCGTAAGTCGGTTCCGTCATAGCTCAAATATTTTATGAATAGATGGGCATTATAGCCAGACAAGTTGTGCGAGAATACGGATGGAAATTTTGGCACCTTTACGCTCAGATTACAACTTTTATGAGCCGCCCCTATATATTTCCCGGTAAAATGACATTGATCTCGCACTTTATCTTCTGGAGCCGCAAATTCTTTTTTGCAATAAATACATCGAGTGGCCTTTAAAAATTCTGTCTCCTCTACTTTAGTCCATATCATGGTCTTGGCTTGTCCAAATTCTCTGTATATCTCTATTAGCAACTGCTTCAACGTTTTTATAAATTCTTTCACGACATTGTCACAGTCTAATGAGGTTTTTATAATCATAAAGGGTCTTATCAACTCATCGTCGAAGCATTTTACGTAAATCCCCGTGGCGCTGGGAGTATGCTCTGGATATCTTTTTGTGTGATTCCAATAATTTCGTTTATTTTGTTTAAAAAACGTTCGAAATCTGCATACGCCACAATAGGCGTCTTAGCCATGCGGTGATAATTTTTAAAACTGACGATGTAGTCTTTATCAGGCATTTTAATTTGAGTCGGTTCATGTTTTTTACAATGCTTAAGGTGGTTATCGAATTTCTTTTCAGAAAAGTGGTTTAGACAATAATCGCCAATTTTTATCGTGAGATTACTTGCCAAGACTTGAGATCCCACAAGTTGACTCATACTTTTTATTATCGTAAAATGATTGTTTTTCAATAACAACAACCGCACGTTTATCTCTGGAGTTTTACTCTTTCTGGCAAGTCTTAAAACTTTTCTCACCGTGAGTAAAAACATTGATTTCTAACTCGTGATTAATCTGTTCAAACTTATCTATATGATTCTAATTCGTGGGGAATTCAATGCCAGTCCAGTCTAGCCTATTTTCTTGCTCTCGTAAAAACCATGTGATCTTGCTGGGCTTGTGTTTCTTATTATTGCCACACAGGGCGATAAGCACGGCCCATTTAAAGCATTGCTTGCCATCGTTCTTAGGGTCAACGACGGTCTTTTTTGTTGCTATGCATTTAGGCAGTGGAGTAAAATCGTGACTTTTTAACAGATTCCATAAGTCGAAGATTTCCAGCTTTTCTATCAAATAAAGTTGCCAACTGCTTCCATCTTTTTGATATTTGTCAAACCGAGCTAGAATGTCTTCTAAAAACTTGTTATTTAACCAGGTCTAGATCTGAGCCAGGTAAGAGGACCGTGTACCTTGTTATAAATCCGACATTTTTAAAATTCGCCTTATCGAGGTTCTTATAATCATATTTTACCACGGTACAACTTAGTCTTAATTGAATATTTTTATGAATAAGTTCCTTTTTAAACAGTTCTATCATTGGGTTCCGAACTTTTTCCATAAATATTAATACATTTTGGTCACTTAAGTGTTTATTTTCATTTTTGTAGATAACCCAGGTTCTAACTTTTCCGCTAAGACTTGAGCTTTTCAACTTGATTTTAACCTCGTCTTGGTAGTCTTGTTTTGTTTTTCGACCTTTATGTGGATCAGGATTTAATAAATGATTTACGTTTTTTGTTTTTATAAATTTTTTCATATTAAAAACTTGACGTTTCCGCTTAGATTTTAAAAATTGAATTTTCTGGTTTAGGAAATATCTTTGTAACTTGAAGCTTTTTATGTTATAATTGGACTTTTTTCTAGCCATGATCTGCGCAAGTTTTAATTTTTTCAACCGAGCATGTTCCATGTTGATGGAGATTTCTATGGTAGGTCTAACATTTTTGTAGATATAATCTGAGTTTTTATTTGCTTTAAAAGTTTTTCTTTAAATTTGATTGGCGATTTGAATCGTGGTAGTTTTCTTCGGAGCCGGATCGATCATTTTCTTTTATTTTATTTAATAAACTTTTTTTTAAAAAATCAATTTTTAAATTCTTATTGATTAGAAACAACCGTGAAAACCTGTTAGAAAAAGCTATTTTTTATCTATGCATGTTAACGTGTTATATTGGAGCGCTAGTTATTTTAAATGTAGAATTGGAAAAAAGGGTTCTAAATCTTCTTATCAAAGAGTACCCCATGCTTGCAATTTATCCTCCGAGCTACATCGAGATACAAGTTAGAAACAAAGCATGGTTACAATCGATTAAAGAAATTACGGGTGAGACTTTTAATATTCTAATATTATCATGTTTTATGATCCTAGTGCATTAGGCGATTTGTTGGCTTACCAAGAAGATTAAGACTTAAAAAACAAATTCTAACAAGACAACCGAGCAAAAAAAATGTCTATCTCTAAAAAAGATAGACATTTTAAACCAAGGATAACAGTTTTCCAATGGCAGTTCCTAAGCCTGCACCCAGGCCTATCTTAGTCCAGGAAAAATATTTGTTCATCTCTTTGCCAGGCTTGTAATAATGTTCTAACCTAAGTTCTACGTCTATTTTACAGTCATTTTTGACTTGTTTATCAGCATCAAGTTTTTATTTGTCATAGCCATGTCCTTATTCACATTGGCCAGGTCTAGACAATATTGTAGCAATTTATTTTTTCTCACTGTTTGTTGCTCGAAGCAAGCTTCCTTGTCTTTGGCAAGTTGTTCCATAGCTAAGTTTTGTCTTTGCATCTCAGCCTCGTAACCAGACTTGTTTAATTCACTGAACAAAAATCCAGTGCCCGCAAGTGCAAAGGCATTAAAAATACTGCTTGCCATCATGGTAGCCATTTTTCTTTAAAGACCTTCCTTTTTTCCGGGATCCAGTTTTTCATTGGTCGAGGTTAGTTTTAAATTCTCCATCAACACGCGTGTCAAAAACGGTATCAAAATAAGTTTTAAAAGCCGTTTAAAAGACTTTACACTCATAAAGATTTCTCCAGAGAGTTTATTAATTACCACACTCAGGCCCACGGCGATGGTACTGCTCACCGCAGATTCTAGAAGTTGACTCATAATTTTTTTCTTTTCCAATTTGTTCATTTATTTATTGATTTTTTTTTCATTTAGCTTACTTGTCGGTCAAAGTTATCTAACAGCATTTCTTGTTTTATGACTGTTTCATTACTTTTGGTTTATTTTTATTTTTTTTACTATTATTCATCAAAAACATTACAAAAACCAGAATTCCAATCGGAATCAAGATTTTCTTCCAATCAAGGTCACGTAATAGGAAATTTTTCATCGACTTATTCTTCATGTTGTTCAGTTGTTTTTGTACGAATGGTTTTCTAGCGGCTTTTCATTTCTTAGATGCCTCGGAGAGTCTTTATTTATGACTTGTTGTTTTTAGTTGATTTGCTTTGCTCGGTTTTTGGTTTGCTTCGCTTGGTTTTTTTTCAGACTTTATTTATTTAATAAGATCTTAGTTTCTTATCAACACACCCACCATGCTTTCATTGTTTAGATGCTGCTTGGTAGCCTTTTTAAACTTGAAAATCATTAATACCACATCTTGCATATTAGGCTCAAAATTTGTCAAGGCAATTTCTTGATTGATCGTAAATACTTAAAGATCACCCACGTCTAGTCTTACTAAGTTTCAAAAGTCTTTGTAAATATCGTGGGTAATAGGGCAGCTTCCATCAGCCAGGAATATTTTGAAGCCATACTTCAGCTTTAACATTGAGATTACTTGATCTTTGTCAAAAACGTGGTGCGAGATTGTTAATTTAGCATCCTTGGAGAAATTTATTAAAATAATAAGGCTCGGACTAGGAGGATGACCAGCTTTTAATGAAATGGGGGAGAAATACTCTCCAGGATTTTTAGTATTTAAACCACTATAATTAAACTCGTAAGAATGCATTTCCGAAAGATATCTATTTTTTGCTTATTGTTAACTGTTAGGATGCAATTAGTCATGATAAGACTTTTATTCGAGTTACTCACGGTTTTGTTTAAGTTAATATTTGTCGTATTTACTCTGATATTCGTGCGATTATTTGCAACAATATTTGTCAAGGTGGTTTGGATGCTTTTTGTTTGCCTTATTTCTTCTAAGGATTTTTTTGTTGAGGTTTTCAAGTTTTCCAATTGTTTTTTTTTATCCGTGTTTTCGTTATTTTCCTTCAAGTAGCCGTAGAAAAAACTCATTTATTTATTGTTTTTACGTCGGCTAGCATTCTTCCATCATAATGAAAACCTAATCCAAATCTGAGTTTAGTTCCATTTTTTCCGATATTGCTAAAACATCGACAACCTTTTTTATGGATGATTTCTTCAACCATTTTTCCAGGACGTTATGGATGTTCGACCCAATTTTCTATTCTTTCGGTTTTTATGCAATTTCCTATTTATTTAAGGAAAAATCCATACTAAAATCAGTCCTAAAAAACCTGAGATCCAAGTTTCATAATT
Organism: Phenganax subtilis; assembly: GCA_025434845.1. Lineage (NCBI taxonomy): Eukaryota > Metazoa > Cnidaria > Anthozoa > Malacalcyonacea > Clavulariidae > Phenganax > Phenganax subtilis. Next base: position 11,978 of record JAOBYK010357132.1, on the reverse strand, counting down.
TGAGCCAGTTTCTGGCTTATAAGGTATTAATTCTGTTTTTAATTCTCGCTTATGAGCTTTTGATACCAGTTTCACCACGCTTAAATTTTTTGTTTAGGCTTTTATTCAAACCGAATTTCATTTTGATGTCTGCAATCATTAAGATGTTATTAAAACCTGGGATAGGTCTTTTAATAATAATCATGTCGGAAGGTATTAAGATTAAGCCTGGACCTACTACCATATCCAGCAGCACGTTTGTGTGTTTAATTGCGGTTCTCATATTCGTAATAGACTTTGTGATATCATCCTCTAATATAGTATCTTTTACGAGTTTATGAAAAACGTCTTGCCTTTGTAGGCTTTTTGCTCCAGCCCCTACGATAGGCTATCTAGTATTGGCTTGTGCTCCTAAAATAGCGTAAATGTAACTTTCTATCGCGTGTTGTAAAAGTTTTTGTCCCAACAAGGTTAAACCGTCAGAGTCAATTTTTAAAACAGATTTCCAATCGTGTTTTGATCTAGCCACGGTTTTATATACCCAAGTGTACTCCATGTCTTTGATGTTTTTAGCCTTTTTTATAAACTTTTTGTTAGGAGTATAGGAATGATATTTATGATAGGAATATATTAATAAGTATTTAAATAACAACCTAGATCCTTATCTCGAATATCATTTTGAAAAGTTTTTTGAGAACTTTTTAAGGGAGTATATCAAAGATTATATAAGAACTTGTGTAAAGGATAAGATGGGGGATTATATGAGTGACAAGCATGAATTTTAGTGGGGTATGCTTAAAAAAAAAAGAAAAAAATCTACTATAATAAATGAACACACAAAGTGATTCGCAACCTATATCTATTCGTGAAACTCCACTAAAATTATCTTCCACAAAAGAAATTAAATACACACAATCTTATATTAAAAAAGCCTCAGAAAAAACTTTAGAGCAAATCATGCAAGATTATAATCGAGAACAATTAGAAAACACAAACAACATGCTTACGGATGTAGTTATAGGAAAATTTTTTGAACTTATGCAACATTTAGAACTTATCAAAGATGCTACAAAGATGGGGAGAGAACTTTCTGATAATGAACCATTTCGCAAAGATGTAAAATTTATATTAAAATACATAACACCGTACATTCTGCTAATTGGAATTTTTTGGGGGGTCGTATTGTTGGAAAACATGTTGTGAATAATGTGGAAAAAAGAGTGAATAAAAGACAAATAATGATAATAAAAGAGAAACATGTTCAAAATCACAAGAACAGAACAAGACAAGAGCGGAGTGGGTGCAAGACACCTTTCCGAACAAGACTACAGCCACAGATTCTTAGGTGAGATTTCTAAGACTTCAAAGACGACTTCCATACCACAAAAACTCTCAGGAGAACCTTTTAATATGATTATAGTAGGTATGATCGCTTCTGGAAAGACATATTATTTGCTAAAAATGTTGGAAAACGATTATCTTGGCTATTTCGATTATATTTTCTTAATATATCCAACCTACAAGTGGAAAAAGACTCACCAAGCTTGGCCTTATGATAAGGATGAAAATTTTATAATTGTAGACTGTGATCAAGATGATGTAGAATTTTTTTAAAACAAGTTGTAGAATTTGCAAGGGTACAAATTCTCTCATTATTTTAGATGAGGTAGCGGCAAGTAATTTTGTACAAAGACGCACTTCGGAGCTCGTAAAATTAGCTTTTTCAGTAAGACATTATGGACTTTCTACGATAGTAGTAGCACAACAATTAACATCTATTGCAAAACCTTATTGAGAAAATGTTTGTAAATTAGTATCATTTTATAATCTGAGTAAAAAAGACATGGATCTTATTTTTGATGACTATCTAGGTCATTTAACAGGAGAAGAAAAAAATGAAATTTGTGACCAGCTAAGAAATACAAAATATGCAAGATTGGAAGTCTCCCTAAGATATTCTTATGAGTGTCAAGTAACGTAGAAGAAAAAAGCTAGTCAAAATGTGTAATCTTTTAAAATTACACATTTTTAAGATTATTAAGATTATTAACGGTATCTGTAAAAAGTCTATGTTCTCTGTTTCTTATCATTTTCATTCTTCTTGTTATTGGCATACCGTTATATAGACAGTTTCTATAATATTCTAATTTTAAGGTATTTTTTACGGCGGATTTCTTTAAACCTTTACATTTGGTTGTTTCCTTATTATCTTCTTTCTTATAACAGTATAATTTAGGTCGTAAGCCAATAAATTTTACAATTTGTTTTCCTCGACACTCATCCTTAAATACACCTGGAACTCTTTTGTTTAATCCTTTTGTAATACATGGATTATCTGTTATTATTTCAGAAGTATCAAAATATTTTTCTAGATCTGGAGAAATATCTTTGTAGAAGTCTTCTGTCTCTATTTCATATAGTAGTGCGTCTGTATCTGTAAAACCAAGTCTTGCTTTATCTCCATATTTTTGTTTTATATAATCATAATGAAAATCGTACATAAGATTCTTAGAAATGTCTAAAATACTCATACCCACGTAGATGGGCTTGTTTAGGGTTACTTTTGTTTTATAAGAATGAACAGCAACAAGGTTCTCATCAAATATCGTGAATGACTTATACTCCGGCTGCTTAATTAGTTTCTCCAGCCTCCATCTTGAATTTGCTAACTCAACGTTGGTTCACATTCGGACGTTTTCCATTGTTTTTCCAAAGACAGCATTGTTCATGAGTTTGAAGATATCTTTTTCAAACTTGTACTTTGCTAAGATTCTAAAGTTTGTATTCTTTTCTATATAAGGTTTTAACCAAGGGGACTCTTTAAATTTTATTCCTTTATGAATCTTATCTAAGATTAATCCTTTCTCTAAGTACTTTTTTAGGGTACTATGATGCACCACATGTTTCCTCTTATGATTCAAGGGAGGTACAAGTTTTTCTATAGTAATTCCCTCGTTTATTTGTGTTTGTATTTTTTCGGGTGCCAATGGGTAGTCTTTATGAAGATCGTGAAGGTGATCTGGGTAGCATAAATCGACCTCTACAATGCAACCTAAACCTTCACCAAGATTTCTCCAATTTGGTAGTTCTTCCTTCATCATCCAATTAAAATCATGAGTGGGTAATCCTTCCATCATGGCCCAAGCGTAAAGATTATTTGCATCAATGTAAGGAGCAAAAATACTAGGTTTGGTTGGATCATAATCTTTTAAGTATTTATTATTTGCTTAAGGGTTTTATAAATACATGAGAATCATAACCTTCTAAGTTATGAAATACGACAGGTATAAAATTAGCTTTTTTAGCTTTAAGATTACATTTGTTATGAGCAGCTCCTCTATATTTTCCCATAAAATGGCAATGATCTTTGACTTTATCGCGTTTACCTTCACGCATTCCTAAAGGTTTGTTGCAAATATGACAATCTGTAGCATTATAAAAGTCTATCTGATCTTGTTCTGTAAGGATAATTTTCTTAGGATTTTTATAAAACTTATCATATATATCTTCAACTTCTTTTTCTATTTTTTTCCACAAATATTTCTTCAATGGATCGAGACTCATTAGGATCATGAGTCTAATGAACTAAGTTTGGTTTATAAATGAAGTCATCAAAGCACTTTAATGAGAAATAGAAACCACTGGGTTTTTTTACCTAAAATGTTTTCTATAAGTTCTGTAATACACTCAAAATCTGCGAAAATAATGAAGGGAACTAAAAATTTACAAGAGAAATTTTGAAAACTAACATAAGAGTTTGGATCTGGATAAACTGCTTTTGTTGGTGTATGATTCCCACAATAGACTTTGTGTTCTTCTAGTTTAGTTTCCCCACTTATCTTCATGCTGTGTTTATTCTTTTGATCACAGAAGAATTGTAGGCAATAGTCACAAATGTAAACTTTACATTTTTTCTTAGAAAAAGAAGACTTTACTAATCTACCCGTACTGTTTATAACTACATAATGTTTATTATTTAATAATATAAGGCGGAAATCTGGTTTATCGTGTACATCTCCTATGGGGAAAACTCTATTTATCTCTTTATATCCAAATAAGTTTATTTTTTGATTATTTTTATTTTCAAATTTCTTTGTATCTTCTACTGGGGTAGGGAACTTTATATTTGTCCTGTCAAAAGTTTTTGAATGTTGTATTAAGTCGTCCGTAATTCTATAACAATGTTTATCTCCATGTTTCGTAAACTTTGCCATAGTCACAGTCGACTTAAAACATTGTTGATCATTATAAAAATTATTCTTAGGATTAGTGATAGCCTTTTTATTATCTCACCATTTTGGAGTTGGTACGTAAGAGGAACCTTTAAGAGGTTTATATTTCCCCACGTGAATAATAAGTTTCTCTATTTTATTGAGCTCCCAGCCTAATCCCTTCTTTCGCTCCTTAAAATACTCCTACATCATTTTCTCCACCATTTCTTCGTAGAAGGGTCGATATCTGATCCAGGTAATATTCTATGATTAGTTGAACTAAAGTAACCCGGCTCTCTTTCTATGATTTCGTCTGTTGTTGGATCTCTTTTAACCATATCACAAGATAATACTAGTTCTAACTTGGTATTTACATGTGTTTTTAAAAGCTCCTTCATATAAGTACCAGCAACTTCTCTTAACCATACTTCTGGATCAACAGCGTTTTCACCATTATACTCTATTACAGAAGTTTTTAGATCACCTCTCATAGCCGTTTCTAATAGTTTTATCACCGGGGGGTCTTTATTTGGCTTTGTATCATATAAGCTCATAATTTTATCTTTCATTCTTGTATAAGCATTAGAAACTTTTGTTTTTATAAGCTTTGTAGGTTTAAAGGTTCAACACCAATATCTTCTATAGATATATTAAATAAGCGAACACCTTGCACCCTTCTTGAGAGTGGATTTGGTATAGGTTTTAATATAAGTTTTGATAATTTAGGACCTTTAATTCTTAATTTGGAATAGGCTTCTTGAGAATTCTACCCTCAGAATCCTCATACTTTTTTATAGTATTGTTTACTTAATACCTGATATTATTTTTCACATTAACATCATAGGTAGAATTATTTAAGACACTTCTAAATTTATCTAATTGATTTTGAAACACCTTTGGGGAGCTTAATCTTGCAAGATCTAGCGATCTTAAGTTATTAAGCAATCCACTTGGAACATGAAATGATGCTGGTTGTAGGGCATGTAACACATGCGTTTTTGGAATAGGTTTTGTTTGTTTTTTAACCAAATCATTTCAATATCGTAAGTTTCTTGCTCACTCATCTCTAAGAATATTAAGCTTATGTTTGAAATTTTTCAACCTTTGTTGTGATAATATTAAATACTACAGATCTCTTGAGTTTCTAAGAGCATTTTTATGAGCATCTTACATTGCTTTTTCTTTTTTATCATACAAAAATAACTTATTATCAAAACGTTTAATAAATTTATCTGTCCTAACTATTTCATCTCGCAAGTGGATGTTTGATCGAGATTTTGGAAAAGGTTTTGTTTGTTTTTTAACCTTATCTAATTTTGATACACGTTCCTTAATAGATCTACCTACATCTCCCGCCTTTATAGATTTCTTAAGGTTAAAAATCTCACCACACCGTTTTTGAACTAGTTCTTTCTTATCCTGAATAGCCTTTTTCTTAATATCTCTCCGCATAAAAATTTTTTGTCTTACTTCCTTAGTCCCATCTGTAAACCTTTTTATTTTCTGCGTGGCCGTATGTCTCTCTTGTGAATTTCTCTTCAAAGAATAAGCGAGTTTTTTCATAAGGTTGAGGACAGCATCTCTCTTCTTAATTCTTAATTGTATATTTTTTATGGTCTCCTTTGATGTCTTAATTAGAACATCCTCCTCCTCAATCTTATCATTTATAACTTTCTTTGACTCATCAAGATCTTGTAAAAGATAAGCTTTTTGATCAGATAACATCTTATTACGTCCAATACTAACTTGTTTCTTTCTAATTTTTTGCTGGTGCTCGAGCTTTCTTTTAAACATGACTTGACCTATGGTAGGCTCCAAATTTGTTCTGTATTTAGTTTTCTTAACAAATCTTTGAGAATACTCCTCTTGCATCGTTTCTCAAAAATTACTAAATTTCTTCTTATTCTTCACATCCTCGGGGGTCTCCCTCGCATAAGAACCTTGTTCTACATCCCCACCAAGCTTTGCCTTCATTCTTTCTAAAATGGACTTCTTAGAATTATCATTCTTTCTAGAAAAAGAAGTAGGCTTATTCTCAACTTGAGACTTTAATTTACTTAAAGCTTCTCTCTGCTTAGCTCTAAAATTATGAAATATACTATTAGATATACCATATTTATCTACATGTTTATCTATATACTTCGTAATGAGATCCACAGTCTTATCATCATAATCTCCTTTATTTAAATTGTTTTCTGAAGTGTCTAAATATTTTTGTATATTTTTTATACCCCTTTTTACTGCAAAGTTTCTTTGAAACTTTGCAGTATTGTGATGAGTGGTGAAAATTCATATGAGTCAGTCATTCAGTCGGCCATAGTGTAAACTCCGGTAAGTGTATGCAGGTATTTCTAGTGCATATTTCTATTAAAACGTTCAACAACTGCATAAGCACGTGCCCCGTTTTTGTTCCAATTGTGATCGAACACGTGTTCAAACAAAATACTAAATATTTTCCATAATATTTTGCCGTACAAATGGCGAGAGTTATAAGAGTGAGACAAATAACATGACATGAAAACTTTATTCCTTCAGCTATGCATTTTCTAAATGAAAGTACGAAATTCTTGGCATTTCTTGCCATCCTTAATACTATGTGAGAACGATAGATCAAACGGAATGCTACAAGTTCGCACATACGGGCAAAAAAAGCGAAAATTTGCAACTGAAGTTTATTTGTAATACATTCCGCACAATCGTGCAGCGATGTAGACATCCATGAATTGTTCTAAACCACATTCTATACATATAGGCTGCACATTTTGAGCTACATCAAAGGAGCGAAAATCTGTGACTGAAGTCAAGTAAATTTAAAATAGTCGGTGATGAATTTTTGCTGATGTATTGTAGTCTAGCTATAGACTTGCGTTGTAATGAAATATAAAGAATAAATAATCATAGCCAGGAAAGTTTACATTTACAAGTGAATGGCAGTGGCATCGCCAGACCTAGAAATGTGGGAGGGGGGGAAAGGCAGGATGGGACAAAGTGATGACGTCATGAGTATAACTGATAAACATAAAAAACTAGCAAGTTTAATTAAGGATTATTGGCAATACTTCATGTTACATTCATTATTAGCATTGATTACTAGAGTTGTTATTCCGGTTATTTTCCTCAGTGGAAATGGATGTTTTGTAGCCTGTTCATATTTAGCGTACCACCCTCCTTTTTTCCCCACTGATTTTGGAGAATCTTACAACTGACATTTAGGAGAGCTGGAGGGGACGTGTCCCCTCCAGTCCCCTCCCTGGCAATGCCTTGTCTTTCTGATAATCTAACAGTTTAAATTTTCAAAATTTATCCACGACTTAATCAGTTTATTTCAAGTTAAATATCTGTATCTGTGATTAGTAAAATAGAGCTTTGAGCCTCTCAGTGAAATATTTTGACACGTGTGTCCTTGAATTGTCGACAGAATGTGATTGTTTAAGCATTAAGGAGTTAACCTTGTCTTTCTGATGATGTAACAGTTTAAATTTTTAAAATTTGTCCACAAATTAATTGTTTTATTTTAAGTTAAATATCGGTATCTGTGATTTGTCCAAAAAAGCTTTGAGCCTAGAATGTCAGTGAGTTATTTTGACATGTGTGTTCTTAAATAGTCCGCAGAATGTGATTGTTTAGCATTAAGGTGTTAACCTTGTCTTTCTGATAAAGTAACAGTTCAAGTTTTTATATTTGTTCCACGAAATAATCACTTTATTTCAAGTTAAATATCTGTATCTGTGATTAGTACAATAGACTTTTAGGCCTAGAATGTCAGTGAAATATTTTGACATTTGTGTTCCTAAATTGTCTGCAGAATGTGATTGTTTAAGCATTAAGGAGTTAACCTTGTCTCTCTAATAATACAACAGTTTGAATGTTTAAAATTCATCCATGACTTGATTGCTTTATTTTAAGCTAAATATGTGTATCTATGATTAGTACAATAAAGCTTTGAGCCTAGAATGTCACTGAATTATTCTGACTTGTGTGTTCTTAAATTGTCTGCAGAATATGATTGTTTAACCGTTAAGGCGTTAACCTTGTCTCTCTGATAATACAACAGTTTAAATTATAAAATTTATCCACGTTTTTAAATTGTCTGCAGAATGTGATTGTTTAAGCATTAAGACTTTAACCTTGTCTTTCTGATAATGCAACAGTTGAAGTTTTAAAAATTTATCCACGAATTAATTGTTTTACTTTAAGTTGAATATCGGTATCTGTGATTAGTACAATAGAGCTTTGAGCCTAAAATCTCAGTGAAATATTTTGATGGGTGTGTCATTAAATTGTCGACAGAATGTGATTGTTTAAGCATTAAGGTGTTAATCTTGTCTTTCTGATAGAGTAACAGTTTAAATTCTTAAAATTTAGCCACGACTTAATTGCTTTATTTCAAATTAAATATCTGTATCTGTGATTATTACAACAGAGCTTTGAGTGAAGAATCTCAGTGAAATATTTTGACTTGTATTTTCTTAAATTGTCCACAGAATTTGATTGTTTAAGCATTAAGGCGTTAACCTTGACCTTCTGATAATGTAACAGTTTAAATTCCGAGTTATTTTCTGGTGGACAGGGATGTTTTAAAGCCTGTTCATTTTTAGCATACCCCGCTTCTTTTTACCCAGCTGATTTTGGAGAATCTCAAAGGTGATATCTAGGTGAACTGGGGAGAGGACGTGTTCCCCCCAGTGCTTTACCTGGCGACGCCACTCAATTGTACGATATTGCCGAGTGAAAAATTTTGGAGTTTGGAGTTCAATATAGCAGATTCTTGGCGTTTCTTGCTATCCTGATTTATTTTTTACAGATTATGTAGCTACCCGATAACTAAATACAACGACAAGCATCTAGATTGATTAGAGTAATCTGAAAAGTACTATAGGGGAGCTAAAATTATACGGACATGTGTATTTTATCCGCCGATAAAGTAATCGTTACTACTTGGCTAAGTATCTATAAATAACTTAAGCTTGCAATAACAAGTGCAGATACTACACGGAGCTTTAATGTAGTCTCTACACTGGACAGCTACAACTGCAAGCCTGAGCATTCAAATACTATATGGCAGTGTACAACGTATAGATAGTGATGACGCCATTATAATCTAGAAAAAGAGCGTTGGTATAATATGCATAGTGAAGTAGGGTGTCCGGGTAGTTAGATGTGCAGAGTTTGCCATGGTCGGTGTGGTGTATAGTGCTGTGGAGGTGTATAAGTATATGACAGACATAGACTCACTCCCAGCTATCTTGCATGAGTATATGCTCAATAGCCGGGATGTAACAGAGTGTGGCGGGTAAAACACTGTTAAGATCTCAGAAACTTTGCAGTCTCCTTAAGGTCTCTAGTTTTATTTTATTATCCAAAAATAAAAGCTCATAAATAACTTTTGATGGAATATTTAAATTTTTAGATTGGTCTTTAGAACTCATCTCTTTATTAATAGGTTTTGTGATTTTTGCAAAAAGTTTCATTTTTTGATTTCGTGCATGCATCGATGTTATAGTATTATTTTCTACTAAATTATTTCTTGAGACTTTGTTATTTTCTTGACTCATTCTTTTATTATAGTCACGAGATCAACCACCTTGTACGTTTTTTTTTGTGTAGTAGTAGCTTCTAACAACCAAAGGTCGCGAAGCGCTTTAGCACCATCTTGGATTAGGCTGTCATAGGAGCTTCTAACGAGTTTGGGTTTTTGTCAAGGGTCGAGGGTTAGAAGTCGAGTGTAGAGGGTTTAAGGCCGAGGGTCTAGGGTTTAAAGTCGAGGGTCGAAATATTGCTTACCATGCATTTCTTCACTTTGTATTAATACTTTTCCATAAAGTTAAACCAAACGATATTATATCCTATCACACAACAAAGGTGACGCGTATTCTTCGGATGTACCGAAGAGAAACAATCCATTTGAGGTGTTAAACATACCTTGCCAGCCTAGAAAGACTATATTCATATTTCATTGGAGTCTACTGCTTTTCATTTTTCCGCATCGGATTGAACCAAGCGTCGCAATTTGCGTTTTTTTAACCAACATTACTCATCAATTTTACTCGTTTGATACAATGTCAAGAGGCTTGTATAGTGAGGTTGTTGCTGGCAGTTCGGAAGAAAAGTCTGACTCTATGCATAATAATTGGCTAGAAAAATACCAAACCAAAGATGAAAACGTTGCTTTAGAAAAGGCGATATCATTAAGCAAAGTGAGTTACTTACTAGTTTTCTTTTTGTAACCAGATATAGCATGGTAAGGTTTCTATCTATTTTATGTGTATTTTACAGGAACGACAGTCAGAGGCAAAGCATTTTATAGACTTGACCCAGTCCCCCGCAAAAAAGGGAAAAACCAGATAGTTTGTACGGTATGTTTTCTAATTCCATGCAGCTAGCTATGTGTTGTTCTCTGTCATTAAAATTTGGTATAAACGCAGAAGTGTGCGAATCATCGTATATACCAAATACCAGTAACTTTACTGTATAATAATGCAAGTCAAAGTTGCTATTCATTTCCTCCTTAAATTTATTTATGCATGATATACAGTTAGATCTGATAAAACAAATGGGTATATAGACTCAAACTCTGCTCCATCGTAGTACGTATAACAGAGTGGCTGATTTGGAAAGCACGTACAAGCTAAAGTTTTCCAATCCTCTCCACGCAGAACTCGACTAGCCTATTATCATTCATTTGTCAAATGTACAAAACATACCATATGCCTAGATGCCCATATTACCTTTGTTCAGAGTGATGATAGTACTACAGATGGGGAAGGTGAGAGAGACGATGTAAATGCGCAAAGCCCATCAATCTTCAGGTTTCTCAAATGCAAAAGCAGGAATCCACCTACCTCAACACTACCAAAGGTAATATCTCTTCATTAAAGGATCTGATCCCGCTGCACAAACTTGAGTTGTTTGAGTTATTATTTAAATTTGCCTTGCATTTTTGGTAAGACAAAGCAAGAAAGAACACTTGGGTTTGAGGCATGAGTAGTATAGGAAGGGAGGTTTCAAGCACATTTCAGCCACGCCCCCTTTTTTACCTCCTGTCAATCAAAACCTCATGAATAAGTAATGAGCTCGATGACGTCGTCAAAATTTTTTGCTGAATCAGCATTTTTTCAAAGATGGCGCCAAAGTAGAAGCTACTATTACGAGAGCTCATTCGAAAATTTATTGCTCAAAAAAGTTACGTACGAGGTGGAAAAAAAATTGATTATGAGTTTTAGGTATAAGTAGAAAAAAATTTTTAGATTTTCAAAACCATGACATAAAAAACGATTTTTTTTCATTTAATAAAAGAGATAAAGTATTTTCAATTTCAAGCTTTTTATAATATTATTAAACAACATTATCCGGAAAATAAAGAATTAATTAAATATGTTGAGGAGAATCTTTCCAAGTGGAGAAACTTACCTATTCAAGAAAAAACTATAGTTTGGAATAAAGTTAAACCTATAGTAGAGAATGCTGTTCAAAAGGGAATTAGTATTTTTAAGCTTAAGAAAGAAAAAATAGATAAGAAAAAAGAAGAAGAAAAACAAAAAGAGAATAAGGATTTTAGAAGAATTATTAAAAAAAATAGGAAGAAAAAAGAAGTTAAGAAAAATATTGAAAAAGAAGATTTAAAGAATTTTAATATGGAAAAAGGTATTAAGTCATTAGATGAGGAAATAGAACTCAAGGATGTTTCATTTACAACAGCAAAAGAGACTTTAAAGGATTTACGAAAACAAGAAAAAAATAAAGAAGTATTTAAGGAATTAGATATTTGGCAAAATATTGAGGATGAAA
>JAOBYK010357021.1:0-16967 GCA_025434845.1 Phenganax subtilis | reverse complement strand
CAATGCATTACACTAATTTGAATTTCATTAACATATAATTTATGCATCTGACTAATTTGTAATGCCTACAGTGTTCCGTTTTTTTTGAAACACACTGTATAACCGCACTGGAGAATATCACATGGCGATACGAAGATAGGATTATCATCTTCGAGTGATGAAAATATTTTAGGGCTGGGCGTGGCGAATGAATGGAATATTGTTTTTATCGTAAGAATATACAATCATATCTGATCAAACACCATGCAATTTTTCGTTTATTACGAAAATACAGCATGAAGAAAATTTTGATTCCTTTAAAATTCATCTACAAGCAGTTCTCCAAATGACTTGAAGTCACAACAAAACATTCTTTTTTGTAATCCAGTTTTCATCTTCTACAAAAACAAGTTAAATCTCCAACTAGTTTCTCTGGAAACAGAATATTTTAAATTTGGCGGCAAATGATCACGTGATCGAAATTCTCAGCACTAGAATTGAAAAGATAACCCAAATATTTGGCGGTGTATTTCTTACCAAGTGTATCACTACTGTTTTTTAATATATTATGCCATATATACGTTTGCTGAAATAATTTATCGCTGTGATTCTTGAAAGACGGATGGTGGACTAAAGTTTAAGCGGGTTGTCGATTTAAGTTATGTATTACTTCAATAATGGGTAATTGGAATTAATTGCTCCTTATGCCTTGTGTTGAGAATGCAGATAAAATGAACAACGACAAAAAGCGAAAAGCATGCAGTCATATCACAATCATTTATACAGTAACTACATGCAACAGCAGATGTATGGGGCATTGTAGCATGTTAATCATCGCCGTTTCTTTTAATTAAAATATGAGAAGGGTGCGTACAAAAGGCTAGTTTAAACAACATTTATTCAAGAATATAAGAATTGACCAGTTGAGATTGATATATTCTAATGAACTGTACTATCAGTAATGTGATATTCAATTAATGTTTATCCTACTTTATAATACAGCAAAAAGAACATTGCAATTTCGCGATTCATCGCTTGCATTTATTTTTATGTTTCATACATTCTTAATTTGGAAAAGAATAATTGTGGGAATTTGATTCAGCTTGCAGCTGCCTGAAAAACTAATTGTCTTTGATTTAATGCTACGTCGTGTAACGTTCTCACAAATCTATAATTATAACCAGTTGAGACAATATTGTATTTATACGTTATCTTAATGAACAATCTATATTCTCTAAATGCTTAACATATACAACGCTTTTGTTGCTGTTCATTTTTTGGCTTCTTCCAACGAACGAATAAACAAGAGCGTCTTGAAAGTAAAATCACGGGTAGATATAAAAGTAGACTCTTCTTAGCAACTTAGCACAAATATATTATTGAACAAGGACGAAATGGAATATAATTATGAAGATTTTTTGGGAGGAGCAATATGCAAAACCCCATATCCCATCATATCAGCCGGCGAACATTTGGTTGAAACTGAGTTTTCCAAGTAACTGTTGCTTGGCAGCTTTGAGTTTCCAGTATGAAAGCAAACTTCAGTTTCAACAAAACGGGGGATATGACTCCGTATTCCATTAAATCCATTGGTAGATCTGTGATGTCAATAGTATTCATAATATCATCATTTGCTGGAAATATGCTAGTACTTTACGCTGTCTATCGTTTTCGACGATTGCGTACTATTTCCAACATGATAATCGCGAATCTTAGTTTGGCTGACGTGCTCTTCTCCATTTTTGTTGCTCCGATAAACGTTTTCTTCTGGTCACAGGCGGACATATTAGTACCTAGTATGATTCCATGTTATGTTTCAGGTGTTGGAGCTTTCTTGTTTGGCCTTAGCTCCATTTATACGTTAGTTTTTATAAGCTTTGAACGATATTTGGCAACAGGTAGTCCAATACGGTATAGGAGCTTCTTTGGAGTGAAAGCAGTGAAAATTGGTTTGGCAGTAATCTGGATATGGAGTGCAACACTGTGTGGTTTTACTTTTATCCTGTCAAGATACACATACATAGAGAGTTTTTATCACTGTATTCCAGATTGGAGCGGCAGTTTGACACTAACTTTGACTGTCATAGTCTTAGCAAATATTTTGCCTCTCGCCATCTTAGTGTACAGCAATATCCATGTGCTAAGAGCTGTATTATACAGAAGAAATAGAGTTCAAGAAATACTAAAACATCGGTTGCCCCGAACGGCAGAGCCGTCCAACAAAAATCAAAGGGAAAAACGAGTATCTTTAATTATTATTGCAGTAATTATCGTCTTTATTCTTTGTTGGACTCCTTATGCTATAGCAATGATCTGCCTGGCTGTTGAACGCTGTAGTCTACCCAGAGAGTTCATGTCAGCAGCAGTCGTATTGACCATTGCAAATGGAAGTATGAATCCCATTATTTACGGTGTCATGAACATTAACTTCAGGGCTGCATTTGCAGCGATCCTGGGGTGTACCAAACGTACAGAAGAAAGATCCTGCGTAGTCAAACTCGTGGTTCATGATAAAAATGCATCCATCATTTCAGCCTAGACTAGAGCAAAAACGAGCGAAACGTAATGTATTTTGTCGCCAGGTAAAATGTTAGAAAACTAAGAACATATGTTTTGCAAATAATCGCTTGATTATAGCTATGTTAATTATCGCATAACGCTGTAATGTGCAAGAACTACAACAGCTCGTGCTCTGACTAGATGCTGCATGTGTTATAATCGTGGGGCCTTCAATAGCTTAGAAAATTATACAAAAACATTATTGTACTGCACAGCATGCAAGACATGTGCTATTTATGACTTCATGAAATCGGCAAAAGTCAATAAGACAATATATAATTTGTAGATCTATTTAAAAAATAAATATTTTACATCTAAAATCAGAAGCGTCAATAACACAGCATGGCTTGATTACCGATAACAACATTTTTGCCACAAATTGATAATTATCATAGAAGAAATAAGAGATGAACTGGGGCCAGTTGTATAAAACTTTTAACTACGTTTTAGCTACGATTATGTGGTTAAAAAGTAGTTATATCTAGAATAGACGATTCTGGTTAGTTGATATTCGTACTAAACTATAGTTGACTTCAATAACAGTTTTATACAATCGGTCCTTGTTAATATTATTGAGAATATAAAGGACACCTTTTTATCAAGGAGCTGATGTTCTACTAATATCACTTATCAACTACCACCATTGTTCTCGTTTGATATTGTTTTTGTGAAGGCCAGCGTGCTCCAGAGTGGTGCTCACAAACTCTATCATAGGTGGAGGTCCACACACATAGGCCGTAACAGCGTCTTTGTCGTTGAAATCGTTTAAAGTTTTTTCCAGCACTGTTGCATTAATCCGGCTAAATTTAACTAAAAATTTTGAAAACGGAAATGTTAGTGAGGAGGAACATAAATTTTCTCCTCCCAACGTTGGCAGCCATACCTTTAGAGTACGTTTTATTGTTGTCCGTAGCAAAACATTCTTGCGTAACAAACATTTCGACTTTAATATTTTTCGTCGCTTGGCTCATAGCCTCAAGTTCTTCCTAAATGTAAGGAAAACGATTCGACCAGTACAAATTCATGCATGCGTATGATAAAATAGGAATACATATTCTTTGGCAAAAACATCAACAATACATGCACGGATTGAAAATGCAGCGCATGATGTAAAAGTGGAAATTTATTAAATAATTTATTTAAGTTTTTTATGATAAACACAAGCAAAGAATCACTTCGGTGGCGCAGTCGCTAGGATATGTGCCTTTCACCACTGAGGTTGTTGGTTCAATTCTCAATGCGGACTTTATTTCTCATGTGAAAAGATTCTGTCAACTACTCTGCCGAAAGTGGTAGGTTTTCCCCCGGTACTCCGGTTTCCTCCTACAGGGGAAGTTGACAGAGTGGGCTAGGATAAACAGTTAGGAAACTAAAAAAAAAATTGATTGCTGTAAAAATAGACAGTTTTAAGGCAATACATATTCATATACATAATGTATACATTAGAAAACCATTATAAATAGTTACATAATTCAGCTTATACGCTGCGAAGTAACTATATATATAAACTATAACTATAACTATAAAGTCTGTGCATTCTAATCAGCAAAAATCAGTGCAATATGCATCTGCTGAAAATAGGTAGAGATGCAATTTTTTTAGGATCATATTCACTGAAAGCAGATCCTGCAGAATGCATATCATACCTTTGCTACTCATATAATTTACCTTAAAAATCAGCTCATCTAAGCTTGAGGCAGAGTACAAAAGTGCTATATTCATGTTTTCATCGAGTAGCCCATCTTGCAACGATTGGTAAACTTCTTGTAGCATAGAGTACAGTGGATTAATCCCAACACCACCAGCAATCAAGAGCAACTTATTCGAATTTTCGGACTTGGGATCGTAGAAAAAATCGCCACCAACTTTCAGTGACACTTCGTCTCCAACTTGGCACTAAAATAGGCAATAATTCGACAGGAAATGGTGAAGACTAATAGGAAGGAAATGGGTCCCCACGATCGGACTCCAATAACATATGAATTTAAAAGGTTTTATCAAATGCACATGACGTTGCCCAGAAAAAACAAAATGATTCTCCACTCTTTCTCCACTTATGTTTTAAAAGGTTTTCTTACTTCTTATAGGGACAGATCCAACGTACGTTGTCGTTATATGTTGTATTAATTGGCAGCTTTTAGCTTTGACTTGAATTAATTCATGCACACATATTTCAAATCGGGAATGAAGGAATTTGCAGCAGACGTACCGAAGAATGATTTAAGATCCGAGGTACTGCATGCATGTACAGTAAATAGATGCTGCGTACCTGCGAATGAACCCAATGTGCAGGAGGGTGATTGCTTTTTTTTACCGCCAGCTCGATTGTTCGATCTCTTTCTAACTTCTTTGGGCTGGATTTCATTGAGAATCCTCCAACTGTATCGAGTCCAGGAATCATAAAGTCTACCCTAAACGCCATGTTACACGATGTAACTTGCAATGCAATTGTAACTTTAAGCGATGTTATTTAACGGAAGTGTTCAAAGAACATCAGCGGATTCAGCGGAGTGCAATGAATCTCGTATCTGCCAATTTACATCTCTCAAAAGAAGAAGCAAGTGGCAAGAAAAATCCCACCGGGTAATATGGACCGTAATACACCCTCTAACATCTGTATTTTTTCAGTTTCCTCTGCAGATGCTTTTTGAGTGAGTAGCAGGCGAGAAGCAGCAGGTGAAAGTGGGCAGGTGCGAGTAGAGATATGAAATATGAGAAGCCGTGCCTATCCACTCCCACCAGTGCTTCCACCCGCTGCCTCTCGCCCACTTTCTGCCCGAAAAGCCCGTGCGGAGGAGTGTATTTTTCCATGAAACGTGTATCCTACATTGCCTTACTTCCAAACTACAATATAGTTAGCTATGTAGGGTACACTTCGAAAAGTAGTATTATATCAAAGAAAAAATAACATGAACCCATAAGAATATGAACATTCATGAGTCATACCACTGTCCAGCCTTAAACTTAAATGCAGCATTTGGAACATGAATGTTAATTCCCATCACAGTCTTCGAGAGAAGCGTAACATCCACTATTTTTCCGGTAGCAGTAACCTTCAAAACGAAAGAGTATCGGATAATGTTTTTAAGGGAAGAGCTATTAGCTAGTTCCCTATTAGTTTCCTTTTTTACTAACGATGTGTAAATTAAAGATGAAAGACTTTGAAAAAATTTCAAGCTCCAATGACGAGTGTACAAATCGAATGAGACATATTCTCTGCCATTATTTAAATGATAAATTAAATGAGGAATTCAACACGTTTTTCAAAAAGCAAGTTAACCAAAATGGTGATAGCGGTAAAATGAGGATATACAGGGAAATTAAAACAAATGTGGGTATTGAAAACTATTTGCTAGAAATTAAAAATTTTAAGTACCGTCAAGCTGTTACACGATTGGAAACTGGACGTTATAAAAATATTGCTTATTCTGAAAGAGAGTGTGTGCATTGTGAACAGGATGAGATTGGAAATGAACAACATTATCTAATCTCATGTAGTAACACAGCGTTTACGCTTTTACGACGGAAGTTTTTCAATAATTTATATAAAATCAACCAGGCTTTTAAATCTTTTGATTCACAAAGTTTGTTTAAGTACATACTAAGCTTGAAAGATAGCAATATTTTACAGTTATCTGGAAAATATTGCCATGATATATTAAGATTGTTTGATACATAGATATGTACGTTAAAGAATAATAATAATAATTTATTCAAACAAAAGATATCAGTACTGTATACTACTTTAAAACAAATAAAATATATCAAAACATTATAACAAAACAACTACCTCTTTGTATATTATATAGATAACATAATATAATATATAGTGTAACCTATTAACAGTGTTATTATTATTATTACCTGAAAAAATTTCTCAATTCAAATTGGTTAAGAGCAGTGCAATTTTTAGGAAATACAGCGCAAAAAAAGAAATTCACTGAAATTTGACAAAATTTTCTTAAATTTGTTCAAAAACTTTTTTAACTGAAAAAAAATCACCACCGTCTTTGAAAAACTCACTCTTGCATGATTATCCCACATTGGACTCGAAATCATATTACCGATGCAAATAGGCAAGCATGAACCTTCTTTCCAATAAATACCAATATATTAAAAAGAGAACTTCATGCATGCAAATATGAAACAAAATAACTACAGACACTTGAGTTTCTCTGTGGACTGTAGAAGCTACCTCAACAATGAAGAATCTAAAACGGGCGTTTATATGAAGAAATACGTGTATGTTATAGGTACGCTGGGTACAGCTTTAATGTAATTTTTATGTGTGTTTCGTCACGAAGTAATTTTCCCAGTTATAGATGGTTACTAGTTGACTAGGATTTAATTAGGCAGTACTGCTATACGCGTATGACAAGCATTCAGCTGAAATCACTCCAAAAACCTTACTGTTTCTCTTGGAACTGCAACAGTTCTCTCTAAGTGAGTCGTTCCATTATGAGACATAATCCACCTGTTAAAATGTAGTACATATTATACAGAAAATATTTAATTCACAATTAAAACCGAAAAGAAACGCTTGCATGGAGCACGCTCATTTGTTTTTGCTTCGATCAATCCATGCATTTTCGTTTTCAATAACTTAAAGGAACCGACGTTCCGTTTGGGGTCGAGGTTCTCGAAATTGAAAAGTTTTCTCTACAGGCGTATTGTACAGTACTTGGCACCGCCATAAAAATAATTTGGCAATTTTTTGCGAGCGTCATTGGAAAAACTTGAACATGCCACGTTTGTATCTATTGTAGTTATATTTGTATTGTCAATCGCATTTTGAAAGTGGCGCCATTTATGATTGAATTGTTCACAAATTAATGAAATCAGCTTAGATAAAGCTCGTGAAATCACTATAATAATTTTGCAACGCCGTTTGAATATAAAAACGTAGTTATAGTTTACAATAGTGATCCCGGTCGATCTTGGATCAACGTTACACATGGTCCCCCTCGGTCCCAGGTGATAAAATTATTTTGTATATGGCATTTTCGCTGTTTTGCCAAGATCTCAAGATTGATATCTATTAAATAATGCCACAAGAGCTAGTTAGGTGAAAGTAAGTTTCTAACTAGAAGTTGGGACGACACCCGATTACTTGGGTCTATTTCAGTAGCTACTTTTTTACAGAACACGGGTTCTCGTCGCGTTTATTGGTAAAATTGCTTTTTCTCTACGAGCCTAATTTTTTATGAGTTGGAAAAAGCAACTGAAGAGAAATCTAAGCAAGAAGTCATGTTGGTTTGATTTTGCAACGTCAGAAAAACGGGATTTACAAGTTCGAAAGAAACGGTACTCAGCCGGTCAAATAAGATTTCTACACAAAATATACGTAGAATATCAGTTTATTATAGATTAACTTTGAACGTATACAATTTGAGAAAAATTCTCTTCGACAATATCAAGTTTGAGTCTTCGCATCTGCCCTTTGATATACAATCTCAACAGATCTCCAAACTTTACGACCCAAGACCATTTCATTATCGGCATCTCCATATATTTTTTTAGATGTGATCAGTATATTTAGCAAAAGGTTGCAGTCGACAATCATCGCGCTGTCCTCTGTTGCAATGCAAATGCCGTTTTACGACGTTACGAGAATAAACTGAATAACACAAACTTTTCGCTCAGATTTCTACCCCTGTTCTGTTTTCCAGCAGACAAAAATACAACGACATCCTTTGATCACGACGCCTGTAAAGAAATACCAGCAGTAATTTGTCAATCTTAACTATACTACGTATTGGGAGACTGGGGAGAGTGGGTTCTTTGCGTCGCGCCGTCGAAAATGCTGACGCGTATTTCAAATACCCAGCTCAGCTAGTAGAAACATACACTGCATAATCTTGATTGCCACAGTGCACTTCACAGAGTTACGAACTTAGCAGGGTGAAAGTAATAATTCATACCGTTGTCCGAATTCCACGTGTAATATCACAAAATATACAGTGTCACAAAACGCTGTAAAATGAAAACTTACCGAAATGTCGTCTTATGTACAGTAATGTGTTCAAAGTATGTTCCTAAACATTTTACAAGTAAATTTTTATAAATTTTCATGGCCTTTTGTGGCTTTTTTAATATTTTGTACTTTCCCAATTTTTGAAACATGAGCCTGCAATCTTTGGTTGTAGGTATGGAAAATACTTCATGTTATCAAATAGCAAAATTGATCCTAGAGTCCAACGATGCACCTATACTTTGTAAAAAACGTTACATAAAACTAACTCATTTGAAGAGCTTTGCTTTTTGAAGTTCTAGGAAATGGTTCATTAGTAATTTTAGCATAAATACAACAATACAGGAGAATATTTCGGCTGTGAAGCAAGTCATTTTAGGTCCCACCATAACGCCCTTTTGTCACGTAAGGTTTCACCTTTTTAGCATTAGTCTCGAAATAATCATTTAACTCAAAATGTATACTACCTAAAACTTGACCAGTAAAACCTTTTAAACCTCTTTAAAGTTTTTAAACATAGCCTTACTTAGTAGTTTATGCTCTTGGAAATAGGTTTTCTAACTCCTGTAGTGTAATTTTGTACACACGAGGTAATTTAGCCTTTATGTTATTTCAAGCGTTGATAAATCCAAATTCAAAAACATGTTGTTTTTCCTTGTCATAAAACATGACAGCATCTTTCTAAGCAGTTTTATCGTTTATGCGTTAAGATCATGTTTAAGATATAAGTTGTTTACACAAATCTTTATCGAAAATCGAGACCATTACTATTGCAGTTCTCCGGTTTATGGCTACGCTTAACTTAGTTATCTCGCAAAGATATTAGGCTCTATGTTTGATCATCTTAATTTTGCTCACTTAGACCGTTTGTAGGGCGAGTTAGAGGATTGTTTCATCAAATCATTGCAGCTCTTTCTAGCTCGTGAAGATGTTAGATTCCTTTGAGACTTTGTCGTAGCCCATCAGTAATCAGCTTTTTAGCACTGTTGCTTGTTTATCGTTTCCTAATTGTTATTGTTCGTAGAAGATCTTTACATATCGGTAGCTCTTTATCTCCTTGTCAAGCAATTATTTGGTGCTGTTTATCCACCATTACTACTTCTAACAATAAAGAGGTTAACATACCCCGTTTCCGGTTTTAATGCAGGTGTCGTCATTTTATTTTTGTTTTTGCCTTAGCATGCTTACGCCTAATAGAGTGTAAGCTTTCCGTTTTGCAGCAAATGTCAAACGACTGGCGAGGAATAATTTGTCAATATATGAAGACAGCAAGGCAGAGATAAACTAAATGTGTTGGCACAGGAAATTAAACGCTGGACAAAAAATCGAAAATCGAAAAAGATGAGAAGCGAAGGCGCTTTGTCAAGAACAATCGACTCTGCGACTTTCTCGTTTGGCGTAGCTTGAACAAAAAGCTTAAGCTCCCTAGTCGTCTACCCGTGAACGACAAACGGGTATAATCAACTCTTTATGCCGAAAAAATCTTTTTTGAAAGAAGTGTATCGACCTCGACCGCGTAGTACAAATATATAATAATTCGGCAAACTTCGCATTCTGCACTTTACAACATGTCACGACGAAAGTTTACAATTATATTAATTTTTTTTTGTTTTCAATTTTAGTGATGGATATCCTTCTTTTTGGCCTGCTCAAAGTTTAATGTATCATGCAATGCGTCCATTGATTAACATCATTGCTCTCTTTTACTGAAAGAGATGTGCAACCAGTACAAACAATGGAGTCAATGGACAAACTTAAAGGTATCTTGATTCAGAGATTAAAACGCAGATTGCTTTGAAAGTCCTAGTGTTTTGTGTGAACCATTTTCATGTATAACTACATTCTTTTTTCCTATACTATTAACTGCATGAATAGAACGAGTCAACAGCGCTACATGTGTACAAGGAGAAAAATTGGAAAGCTCTTTCATAAAAAGGGGAACCAATTCCACCTCTCTACAGCGCTAAACAGTAAATCAGATATTTTGAGGGTATACGCATTCCGGAATTCGCTACTTTGAAGTTTCGATGCGCGAATAAAGATTATTTTATTAGTGAGAACCTAGAAAATTTTCAAAGTGGGTATCGCACCACTTGAACTACGTGCAATAAAAGAAAATCTTTGTTGACCACTATATTACACAGTGTGAAGCCTATGGGCTGAGTCATGAGTCACTCATATTTTTTAACTGTTTTCCACTTAGCTAAGCATTTTGGACACGCACATACACGCATAAAAAAGGTTTAATCCTTCAAAGCTTTATAGATATTGAAAACACACGACCAAATAGACACATAATTATTTTAAATTCAATATTGTATTCTTTTTGCGGTTGTTTAGCAGATTTTCATTACAATTTATTACCGTCCATGCACGTGAGGATCAAAACGCGGAACTGGGCGGCAGCCTTCAGTATTTACGCGATCAACGGTCACGTAATTACTTCGTCTTGAACGAAAATTTTGTCGCAGCCAGTAGACGACAAACTTTTCAAAGGTTTCAGCGAAAAATTGCTTGGTTTCGGGTGAAAAACAACATAATACGATAGAGCCACTAAAATACAGTTCTGCCAAAAAAGTTCTTGAAGTGTTAAGTATACTAATGTTGTACATAGGCGAAAGTAGCCTCTTTTTGTTAGGGGAGTGTCGGATAGAATAGCCCTGTCAAAATTTATAATGCCCTGTGGGGTTAGTAGCGGTGCAAGTACATTTCAATGATGTACTCACCTCAAATTCCAAGCATACAGAGTTTCAAGTCTTTGCATAAAAGTTATTCAGAATCATATGCAAAGGAAAAGGCTTAAATCACAATTTTGTTGCCCTGCATGATTCTTCAATTGCCCTGCTTTCTCAATATTGGGAGGGTGTCACACCCCCATACCCCCCCCGCCTTAAGTTTCGTCCCTGATGTTGTTCTAAATTTTTAGCCAATGCTCGTGAAAATTGCGAATTATGGGGCGTTGCTTTGCACTTCACAGGTTCAAATTCTTCTACATTGATTTAATTATATTGATTATTGCTTGCAAACATTCAAATAACAAAGCCATCATGCAATACTTTGTATTCTATATGCAACTCTTTGTTAATTTTAATTTCTTTCCGTGAAACAATGAATGTCATTTATCATGTATCAACAAGAGCTTAAATCAAATTGCACAGTTCATGGTAACCAGAAGTATTCTCAATATCACAAAATCATATCTTTTTGGCTGTATTCGTACTGATTGCCCCCGATGTGTAAGTACTTATACATGGATGGCTGTATGAAACCTTAAGCTGTAATCTACAACACCAGTTTATTGAAATGTGTGGAAAGCACATCAAGCTTATAATAATAATTATGATGATTAAGCAAATTGAAAAATACAAAGAGGTTTTAAGTCCTCATGAAAATACAGTTGATGTGGAATTTTAAGAGAAGGCCATTCCGGACTCTTTTAACTAACTGAACGAACCCTAACCCGCCCGATATAGGCGTTTTCATGGCACGTTTAAGTCACATCTTGGAATACAATACAATTTCTATGCAATATTGTGCAGGCATAAAAACTCTCACACTTTTGGGTAAAGTGTGAGCTTTGAATTAACAAGCAGCGTCTCCAATGATATTGTATAAAGCATTATTAAACTGTTCACGTGCTCAAAATCAATATGTTAATGAGTCAATTTAAGTTAAAAGGGACCGATGGAAGGCGACAATATAGATTTTGGCGTTCCTGCGTGATGACAAGAGAAAACCAACGAGGTATGTTTGCAAAGTATTTCACTATATCGATCAATAAAGTATATATGATATAAAGTTATTAAACGTTTGAAAGTGATTCAATAGATGACTGCTGGGTGCAGTGCAATCTGTTCCCCAAAGCAACGAAGTGATTTTTGGTCGAAACATGTACTGGCTGTTATAAAAAGAGGCACAACTTTCATTTCAACGTTTTCATTTACCGATAAAGCCACAAAAACGTAGTAGGCTTGGTATTTTATCGAAAGTCTTACAGCACTGCTTCCTATAACCGACTATATGCAGGTTGTAGTCGTATATGATCGATTGATATACCATGTAACTTCGCAAGTCCTTTTCATAAAAAACAAATCAATTGCCAAGACTTTCATTTTATTGTAATTACTACATCAAACCATTTTCTTAATTAATACAGAGTTTACAATCATCTTTATAGTATACTAGTATCTGTACCAAATACTTAAAAAAGTTTCCAAAACAGTTTGACTTGATATAGACTGTGCACAACAGATCTTGACGAATTGTGAAACTGCACGGCTATGGATTAATATTAATCGAACGAATACGAATTTGCTTACACTTTTAATTGCTTCTTTACCAACCTTAGATACTTAATAGTAAAATACTCTTGTACACAGAAAACGCATTTCGTAATCCTCAGTTTTTGTTACAATAAGCGTTGTGCCTTGCATGATAACTGCATGGTTCATGCCAATGCTGAAAACTAAACACCAGCTTCAATGACAATGCCTACAATTCTCAAAAGATGATAAATAATATCATTGAATATTGTGTATGCAATAATATAGATATTTTTTGAAGGTGTCATGATATTTTTGTACGAAAACATGTTGCCCCTACGCAAGGAATACTCTTGGCAAAACTTTCGTGTTATTTACCAACAGCTCTATTTCAGTGTCGATTTCATGCAAAATTCAACTTTCCTGTCTGTGTTTAGGCTATATTATTGCAATGGTAATGTTTTATTCTGCTTTGAGGTAATATTTAATTTAATTTTGCATTCTCTTTCACTTTATTTATATATCAGTGCTAATTATTATGTACGTGGTTCTAATTGATGAAATAATTTTATAATTGATGGAGTCATACTTTCGTATGCTCAAAATAATATACCGTAAGAAGCATGAATGTTCACGAGATCTTTTTGTAATGGTTAGAGTAATGGTCAGGAGGAAAGTCCTCATTTCCCAGTAAGTTGTTCATCAGTTTCCCGATGAAGTCTTTAATATTGATTCTGCGGATTTGCGGCTATAGACGAACCTTTAAAGTGGACCAAGTCCTCTTATACTTGTTTAAACTTCAAAAGTTATCAGGTATAGAAATGAAATGATTTATATTGGTCAATATACCCCAAGTGTACAAAAAGCATTTGGATTCCCCAACACCATATAATAACATTGTCATTGATCTAACTCATATCCATGCACGATTTTCTTCTTGTTTCTTGATTAACCGCTATGTGTATAGGTAAAGTATCTGAAACTCACATTCGTGTAGTTCATGGAGCGCAATTGTAATAAACTAGTCGATGCTGTTTGCCTGGCAGTTCTCAGGAACACCTATATTCAGCAATGTTTTCAGTAGCTTATCATCGAGAACGTTTTCATTCTAGTTAACGTCCATGGCCAGAGTAGCTTTGTGTAGTTGCTGGAAATTGACGAAATGCTCGTGTCGAGGAACTACATCCATGATAAGGAAAAGGTTCATCCATAGAAAATGATAACTACTTTAATGTTTTTGTGGCATTTTGTTACTGTATTGTAACAAAACACTGAACCTTAAATCGTGTAATGCCATTTAAAGCTCGAAATAAGTCTGCAGCCCACAATATCATTGCAACAGTCCGAAAGACAACTGCAGGAAATCATGGTCTTCACTTTTTCTAAACGTTGTTTTGTATTTGAACAAAGAACAAGTTTTTTCTTTCACAATTTAATATCGTTTCAGAGCCCCATTTGAAAAGAACAATTAACTAAAAGTTACTAAATAAATGTTGACGCTTCAATCATTCACATGCCTCCCATAATTCATAAGCAGTTTTGACTATTTTGAATTTCTCACCAAAATCTATGCAGCTTTCTGGTCAGAATGAAGTTTTCGTAAACAACATAGCGCTATGTAGCGTTGTACAAACTAACTTTCATACGGTTTCATGGTAATATCATGATTATATATATGATACGAACTTGTAGCCTAAGAATGTCTTTGTTGAAGTGTCTTGGAAGTTTCCGTTCCCATATGTTGTTTATACTTGCAGCCGTCAGAATGGGTAAATTTGCTTTTAAGTTTTTTAATTTTAAGTTTTTCGTTTATCCTTTCACTAGTTAAGTTGTCTTTGGCTTATTTTAACTGCAAACGGAAGAGAAAGTATCAAAACGTTTTTGGCACGTCTACTGTTCCGGACATATAACTTGATGGTATAAGTAAAAACTATCATGTCAAACTACAGAGAGAGTAAAACGGGACAGTAAAAATTATATATATGGTCTAGATGATCGTTTCAATGTTCTATAAGTGTCCGTTACTGTTCCGTCATGTCGTTATGAGCAATCTTCATAGAAAAATCCTGTATTTCATGTAGTTCTCACTTGAAGAATAATATGCTTTTCTAGTGCATAACAATGAACATTTTTGTCTTTGTTTAACGACAGACACGGATATTCATCGTCTTACACGAATACCACTCAAGCACGCCAAAATCCAAGTAATGCTGACGCAAACACTTGAAGCAAAATGTTATACAAAGCGTTATTCAGGAAACACTAGGGTAGTTATTGACATAATTTCTATGATTCATAAAGTGTTTTTTACACAAAATACGCCACCTAGTCTGATAATGTAATTGTGCAACAATTACATTTTAGAATGTGCATAATTGTATGGGCGATGCTACAGCTTAATCGCGTACTAATTACAACTACAGCACGTAATGAAAAATAATTCCATGAGAATAGCGTCCTATCTTACCTTGAGACACCAATTAACTCACACAAAGAATTTCTTTCGTTTTATTTTACTCAAAACACGTCTACAAAAATGTGAGCACACCAAAAAACGAAACGCCTTTGCGAAGAATACAAGTGCATCGAGCAAACAAAACGAATCACTTAAAAGTCCATAAAAACCTATTGTTCAATGATCAAAGTCAAAGATTTTTCGTACAATATAAGGTTAATATTACTGAAATACAGTTCAAAAATGGTTTCTTATTGTATTTTGAGAAAATCAGAAGCAATCTCGCGTAGAAGATGTGCTACGTGAGGCCTGTTGTTGTTTCCTGACATCAAAAACTATGGCATGGCTAGACTTTTTCTCTTTACCTATCCATAGCAATAAAAAGCGACGTTAATGTCACAAAGAAGTGTGCATATAGGATAAAGTTGTTTGATTATTGCTAGTACCGCACCCTATATTGCGGAATTGATATGTTACTGCTGATATACCATACCACGCGCGGGCGGTAAAACAAAATTTGTGCATTTTCTCCAAAAACATTTCACTAATTGTAGGGATGAAAGTTGTCCATTAACAAAAATTTAATATGCGTAAGTCTCATAATTTGGCTTGCTTATTCGACGGTATTTTTGTCTAAGAAGACTACAGTGATTTCGTCGTTAACAAAACACAAGACCACAACTACATTGCGTTTAGGACAAAAATTGTAAACCCGTTGCCGGGCAGTATTGCCATACTAACTGCTCATTTTTTTTTTATCGAACGTCGGGTGGATTTCCTCGTCGAAGTCGGACTCATAAAAACTTACCTATCCAAGGGTCAAAAATATCTGATTCAAAAAGTTTAAAAGTTTAACACTTCCTTCAAGGGTGGAAAGTCTACTGCATTGCAGAGGTGTTTCCTGCACCTCTTTCATACATGGACAAAAATTTTAAGCACTACCATTAGTTGTAGTGCCTGGAAGGCGGTGGAAACTGCAAAAGCACTTATAGCCTCGTTAGTTTATGTACTATTGTTTCAGTAACGTAGGCGCAATTACTGTCTTCATAATTAATTGCGCAGCAAACTGCACTTAATTTGGAGTTTGTCCTTGAGATAATTAAAAATTATTCATGATCAGAATTTAGTGTCATTCTTAGCATTCTTGCAAAAACGTCGCGATGAATTTATTTAGAACTACACAAAATTCTGAGTGTTTCCGTATTCCTGTAAAAAAGTGGCTCTCTGGCTGTGACTTTGGGAAGAAAAAGTAGTCTATGGCGGCAAGCGCATGCATGCTTTCTAAACGAATAATTTTTCAGCACATTGCAGTGACTATGTAATCAACTTTGGGCCGTGGGCTGCGTATGCAATTCCTCAATTTAGGATAGAGGAAATCGCCAAACCGTTTCAATTTAGTCATATGATGATCCATACAGCTCGCACACACTCGCTATCATTTTTGTTGCTTTAAAGACAAAACTTGTAATATAACAAAAGCTCATAAAAAATGTCCGTTTGAGATGCCCAAGGATTGGATCAATATAAATTCAGTTGTGTTAGGTCTGATCAAAATTAATCCAGTTGTCCAAGGTTGGGCCAAAAGTGGAACTGGTCTTGTAACGTGCAACTTGTAATTTTTTATAACCACAGTAATTCAATCAGGACTTTAAAACAATACACATGAACAGAATAAAGAAGGAAAAACATTTACACGAAGGACATATAAAGATGGAAAGACAATTAGATAAATACAGTATAT
>JAOBYK010356910.1:0-16968 GCA_025434845.1 Phenganax subtilis | reverse complement strand
TGCTTTAGAGAGAGGTGTCTGTATTAGAGAGAGGTACTTGCATTAGAGAGAGGTGTCTGTATTAGAGAGAGGTATTTGCATTAGAGAGAGGTGTCTGTATTAAAGAGGGGTGTTTGCTTTAGAGAGAGGTGTCTGTATTAAAGAGAGGTATTTGCATTAGAGAGAGGTGTCTGTATTAAAGAGGGGTGTTTGTTTTAGAGAGAGGTGTCTGCATGAAAGAGATGTGTGCACATTAGAGAGGTGTCCACAACTTCTACTTTTCTAATTGTTACTAGGTTTGGATTTCAGCAAAGATGGCTGCTACATGGCATTGGCAGAAAGACGAAACTGCAAAGATTTCATTAGCATTTTTGTTTGCGAGGCTTGGAAAATGTTGCAAGTAATTCATCTTTCAACTCTTTAGATTTTAACTAGTTCTTTGCTGAACTTACAGTATAACTGAATCATACTTTTTCATTTTCTAGCATTTTGAAGTCTCTACTCAAGATCTCGTTGACATCGCTTGGTCTCCAGACAGCCGAGCATTGTGCGTTTGGGACTCATCTGTCCATGTAAGTTTCACCAACTTTTTGTGATGACTGTAGCTTAGTTTTCAGAGCATTTTACTGCACTGTGCTAGAACCTGTGACTGCAGGTTTGTAATGGACCCACTCATTCAATACAGACAAAATTTCAATCTATAAAATTGCAAAATTTGATTGCAAAATGTTAAGTGTGGAAAATAGAGCCGTGCAAAGTGTGCAAATTTTGTATAGTTTTATATTACAGGGCCCAAATTGATACATTGTTTGAGAAGTGGGTATCAAGTTCGACCGCATAGTACAAAAATATACAATTTTTTTGCCAACTTTGCATTGCTCTACCTACTGTGTGCTACAACATCTCGCTACGAAACTGTGCGACTCTACTAATATTATTTCTGCTCTTTCCAACTTGTTGACGCATATTCTTCTTTCTGGTTTGGTCAAAATTTCTTTTATTTCACTATACGTCCGTCCATTCACAGTGGCTAGTGATACGTTCATTGGCTACTGTGTGGCTATCATGCCGAGGAGCTCACAACGGACAATTTGTTTTTCGTCGCAGAACAAAGTGTGTTTATATTCAATGGATGGAAGATGTATGGCTAGCTATGAGCCACTATGTTTTGGACTAGGTGTAAAGACAGTTACGTGGTCTCCCACTAGTCAATTCCTCGCAATTGGCAGTTACGATGAAAAGGTAGATTGTTTTGTACAAAAATGGTATTCTTAGTATATTGGGAAAAATATCATCAACAATGAATTAGGACACACTAATAAGTTAAAAGCATTTTTCCCATTCATCAACTTATAAAGGCTTTTTGTTTCAAATGATTGTTTGATCATATGTAATTTACAATAGAGTTTATACGAAACGAGTGTTTTTCTTCTATTATAGTGCCGTGTTTTAAATCATCTTACATGGAAGACAGTCGCTGAACACAAGCATAATCCCGTGATTAATAACAGCGAAGTGGTGAGTGTGCAATCATATAGTATTTTATGCAGTCGTTCGCTTTTGATTTTTAAATTCCATTGTAGCTCTTGCATGGAGATACTCGTAAGTTGCTTGCATTTTAATGTTAAAGTACTGGGACCGGTTGTTCGTACGCTGCGTTTAGCTTAAACGGCTTAAAAGTTCAAAATACATATTTATGTCTTCCTTCAACAACGGAATTAAAAGGTTTTTAACTGAATACAATAACTATGTATTTACTCATGATTTCATTGAAAAAGGTTTGATTGTAAAAGCTCAGAAGAAGTGTGGCAATGTTTTTGAATTCTGACTTATCCACCGTTTAAGCTAAACGGCGTACGAACAACCGGCCCCTGGGGCCGGTTGTCTAAAAACGTGGTTAAAGGTAACTATAGTTAAGTAGCTACGAATGTCGACCAATCAGAATCGCCTATTCAAGATTTAACTACTTTTTTGCTACAAAATCGTAGTTAAAATCTAGTTAGAAGTTTTATACAACCGGCCCCACCTCTCTTTTGGGCTCGCAGTAACTGGCTAATTGCTGTTGTTAAAATGCTGCCATTCGTCAATTAAATATATCATTAGTACTTGAAGTGGATGTTACAAAAAATTTGTACATAAATAGTCATTGAAGATATGGTTTGAAAACTGGCAAAAGCTTATAGGGTCAGCCGTCATTTTATTTGCCATTGGAAACGTTCGATAAACGGTCTTTCTTTAACTGAATTGTTTTGCTAAATTATTCATCTCGATAAATTGTGTTTATATAGCTGTTTTTCTCTTTCTTAGATTGTTTATAAAGAAGTCGAAAAGCAGCCGAAGTTTTTAAAGGAGGATTCTCTGCGTTCGTATGGAAATTATACAATATCGAGTAAATGTATGTTAAGTATATGTGTATAATATATGTTAATTATTTAGTATATTTGAATTATATGTGTCTAACATTTCTTGTAGATGAGGTGCAAGAGCTTCCTGTTCAAATCCCATTGGTTAAACCCGATCCTGAGAAAGCCAATCCGAAGCTGGGAGTTGGTCACGTGTCTTTCAGCAGTAATTGTCGCTTTATGGCTACTAGAAATGGTATGTTGGGCGTAAATTATTTGATGTACATTTTGATGTCAATAATATTGGTCGATATAAAACGGGGCGTAAAATTTTCAAAATTTTTGAAACATATTTATTTGATCTGAAAATTACTTCTTTTGGTAAATGTAACGATTGGTAATGGCTGGACCAAATACCAGATGGTTTGGTAAACAATTAGAACTTTTGAAACATTTCATGAAAACGCAAAAAGAAAAATATTTCCAAGTTTGAAATATCGCAAATTCTCGTGAATATTCAAACTGAATCGGCTTACATCAAGCTTTATTTGGTATGAATAGAAAGCTAGTTCTTGGTGGATGTTGAAACCAAGAGAAAACGAACGCGCCACAAATTGAAATTTCAAAGAATTTGATGAAAAAAGATGACAGCAGTGATGCTTGCGATTTTGAAGCACGATTCCACCCTAGACATAAAATTTTGAAATCTTTTAAAACATGTTTTTATGATCTGAAAATGACTTTTGTTAGCAAACGTATCGATTGTTGATGTCTGGGACAACTTCGGAACAATTTGGGACATAATTGGATAATTTGAGAAGTTGGCGTTTGGAGCCCATACGGTTAAAGCTAACGTTCAATTTTCAAAATTTTTAAAACATGTTTTTATCATCTGCAAATGACTTTTTTGGGTTATTATATTGATTGATAATGCGTGGGCAAAACTTGGAAGGGCTTGGGACGCAATTGGCACTTTTTAAAAAGCTCGTGAAGAAAAGGGGAAATTTTTCAAGGTTGTTTAACATCGTCAAAGCTTGCAATTTTTGTTAATGAGTCGGCTTACATCAATCATTATTTGGTGTTATCAGGAAGCAAATGATCCACAGATGTTGAAAGTGTAAAAGTTAGACTTTTACAAGCTGGAATATGACAGAAATTCAATAAAATTCAAAACAGAGAGTCTCTTATCATTTTGAAGCTAAATTCTAGGCAAATCGTGAAATTTCGAAATCTTTCAAAACCTGTTTCTATGATCAGGAAATGACTTTTTGGGGTAAACATATCGATTTGTAATGTTCGAGACAAGTTTGGGACAATTTGGTTGCATATTGGGAAATTTTGAAAAAATTAAGTTGTGGGGGCTCTAATGTTACAACGTAAAGTTTTCGTAATTTTTGAAACTTTTTTTTTAAAAAATAAAAGTGACTTTCTTGGTCAAGTTTTTCAATCTGATAACTATTTTTTAAGAAAAAAGATTATATGGATTGTAAAGTATTCGTTTGAGGGTACACCATGTATATATTTTTTATTGCAAAGCTTTCGGTCCGTACCGGACCTTCACCAGTGCAACTCCGGGCTAACGGACCGAAAGCTTTGCAATGAAAAATATATACATGGTGTGCCCTCAAACGAATACTGATATTGTTTTCGCCATGCAAAACTACAAGAATCTGATTATAAGCTTTGATATGTTTATAGGACATGATTGGAAATTTTTAACATAGTTTATTAACTTATTTGCTTGATATGGGCTGTTCCAATTTGACTTCTGTGTCCAAGCTGTTTGCACATTGTGCCCTTGTTTTTATTATTTAAAGTGCAACTTAACTTTCCTAAAGCGTCGTTTAAAATTAGTCTTATTAATATTAACTTGCACGCAAGGCAAACTGCATGTTAATTTTATAAAGCGCGTCGTTAATTAACAACACTTTTCTACCTGGGCACTTAAAATATTTCTACAGCCTGTTAATTGATACCAAGCTGTGTAAACTAAGAGTATAACAAAATGGGTAATAACTTGCTCTTTCTATGTGTACAATTGCCATATTGTTAGTATAGGTAATAGTATAGTTTCGAGTGCAATTTGGAAAAAACATGCACGAGTGAGTTTCTCAAAGACTATCAAAATTGCGCGAGTCCGAAGGACAAGTGCAATTTGAAGTCTTTGAAAAACTTACGAGTGTATCTTTTTCCAAATTGCACGAGGAAGCATACTATTACTTATTAATAATATAAATGGAAAAATTCAACGTGAAGGATAAACTCTCTGGTAACTGTACAAGCTTTGCGAAAAGGACATGCACGAAATATAATTTTCTGAACAGAATTTTTTTTCAGTTTATGAAAATGTTTTTTGAACAAATTTAAGAAAATTTTAAAAAATTGCACTGAGTTTCCTTTTTTTGCACTGTATTTTTTTAAAATTGCACTGCTCTTAACCAATCAGAATCGAGAAATTTTTTCATGTATGTTGTTATTCAAGAAACTATCATTTCGGATAAGAATGGACAATATACGCTTAAGACTAACTTTTGATCTAGGTAAAGCGAAGGCAATCTATCATCGCAAATAGAAAGAACATACCAAAATTAGTAAAAATGTAAAGTTTGGTCGCGAAACGTTACAAAATGCGGAAAATTCAGCCCTATGAAGTTGGCAAATTTTGTATATTTTTGATTACAGGCTGAAATTGGTAACTAATTTAGTTACAAATGTCCGTGCGTAATACAAAAATATACAAAAATTGCCTATTTTGCAGGGCTATATTTTCCGTATTTTGTAACGTTTCGCGACCAAACTTTCCAGTTTTACTAATTTGGGTATGTTCTTTCTGGAAATTTCCTTTTCTTTGCCTAGATGAAAAATTGTATATTGTCCATTGCTAACGCGGTCACTTTTCGTTCTTTGGTATTTATTAACTTTCTTATTTTGCGATAATATTTTCAATAATCTGTAGGATGATGACAGTTAGAACTGGGGGGGGGGGAACTAAATTGTCCCACTTGACACTAGGTTCCTAAAGTAGCAATTCTATTTCAATTGTTCGAAGTTTAAGTAAACTTGGGCAACTTTGTCAGTGTAATGAACAGCTGCGTGGTGAAAGTTCACATTTGCTTGCTTGTTTTTGTTAAACGACGGTAGCTTGGCGGCAAATTGTGTTTGCATTTAATAATGACTTATTTGGACTCTGCCTTTCAAGTTCCCGTCTCCATTTAAGAGATGACTATGGCAACATCTTGTCGTTACTCTCATCAATAATTACCACCACATGAGAATATAAAACGTGGTCATTTTGCTGCCTTAAGCACTACGAATTTGTCGTTGAAGTTATCTCATCATAGTGAACTGTTGTTGGCGTTGAGTTGAAAATGAGGCAATTTCTCGTCTTGTTTTGCGCAGTTTTAGCTGGAATTCAGCTCATTGAGGGTGCTTTTCGTTTTGAAAACGAAGACATGAGTGATTTAAAGGAGGATGAGTTGGGAGCGAAACGTGCTCTTTTCGAGAAGGCTTTCCGACGTTTGTTAAAGTCGTACGAAAACGAGGGAGAAAATCACTTCGATGAAGGAACTGCTTTTGGCAAAGAGAGATTGAAGAAAAGGGACAGACTCTGTCGCCCAGATGAAAGGCGATATGGATTCATGTGTATGAAGAAGTATGATGAAAGCTTGAATGTAAAGAAAAGTAGTCGATATTGTAAGACCAATGAAGAATTTATTAAAATGAGATGCGTCCAGAAGAAAAAAAAACAAACATGAAGAAGTTCTACGTTCGGACAAGAGAAGACAAAAAGCGAATTGGGATGACATGTGTTCACAAGGATGAAGAAACTCTTATCAACAAGAGAAACTTTTAGATAGAATGTTAGCACCAAATGTAAAAATGTAACTTAGGACTTTACTTCTTACAAACTTTATGAGACTTCGAAGGGTGTAGATCTTTAAAAACATTAATAAAAATTAATAAAATACAACACAATTAGACTTTCTTAGGACACTTGAACAATGTCGCTGTAAGACGTGATTGCATGCGTATGTAGCGAAATGCGAACAAGAATGTTTATTTCACACCATCTGATGTATTTCCATGCACTAATATGTTCCTCTATTGCAAAATCGTTTAATAAATTATTAAGCTAGAAGCATCTTTAGTATATATAACTTTGTACAGGAGCCTGCTTTTGAGAAGGTAAATTCGCCTGCCGTTTGACTGACATACGAGATCAGTTTCATCTAATTTGTTATCTATTTATATTTCCTTTGTGTTAACCCATTAAATGATTAATAAGTTTATTCAACTTTCTTCAACTCCCCTACGCGAAACACAAATAGTGTTTCTTTTAAATAAAAACAACAACTTTAAATAATTACCACGTTAAATGCGTTTATAATTACCAAGTCACTTGAAATTGTTTGTCGGTAAACGTCAGAGAAACAGCTTTGAGTATGAGCTTTAAATATATATATCAGAAGAATCCAGCTTTGAATCATTTGTTAAGTTCTGCTCCCGTTGGTTATAGTAGAGGAGATTTTAAGATGGTCTTGAAATATGCAGTTGTGGTTTCGATTCTGTGTATAAGTTATGAACGAGTCCATTCGTCGTCTGTAAAGAGTAGATTGGAGCGTAGTCCACGTTTAGGCGAGTACGAGGAAGACATTTTGACAAAGAAGATTCTTGGTAATAATGTCTTGTTTCCAGGAAGATTTGGAGACAGTGACAGCATGGAGAAGATGGTACGACCACAAGATGTTTCCATGGCCGACAACTCGTTCTTAAAGAAGAATGAAGATGCAAGACACATTGGAAGTTACGGGCAACGTTTTGGTGGAGAAAAAAAACGCGAATTCCAAGGAAGATTCAGTTACCCTTATGGTGACAACGAAAAGATAGATGACACTCAACGTGCGGGAGATGAACTGAACTAATCTCTGTCTTTAGTTGAAGACTTGTGTGTTTTTCCTTTATCATAAGAATTGTCTCTCAGAGAATCGTATTGTGTATTGTTAGTACATATTAGATAATGTAGTTTTCAATAAAATTAACTGCATTCAAATCGAATGTCTCTATTTTGTTGTTGTTTCCTTGGAATTTATTTTCGTCAAGAAACATTTGCAAGCCCTTACCAACTCTTAGTTCGTATAAGTTTAATTTTTTCGCATATACACTAGAATAATATCCAATCTTTTCTTTGACAAAATGTGTTGTTATAAAACTGTTGCCTACACACGAACAAGAGAACTCAAGAAAATTGCACAAGTTTACACGTAACGTAAACGCAAATTTTTGTTTGCAGATAATATGCCACATACTCTTTGGATTTGGGACGTTGTCACTTTGAAGTTGTACGCTGTTTTAATTCAAAGTTGTCCCATAAAAGGTAAATAGATGATGGGTTTCGTATTGATATGGGGCCGGTTGTTCCAAGCTGGGTTAGCATTAACCCTGGGTTAACGAAAAGTTTAATTTGAAGCAAAGTTTTTAACCGCTTGTTTACTAACTTGAAAAAATTTTCTCCACAAAGTTAATCTGTGTAAAAAGAAGCCTTTATTTTCAAAGTTTTGAAACAAAAGGACTTACAAAAATGCACAAACCAAACAACTAGATAAATTTTAACACAGGTTAACGCTAACCCAGCTTTGAACAACCGGCCCATGGGCAATAGATGTAAATAAAGGAAAGAACAAGGTATGAATAATTGATGCAAAAGGAATCGACAGAGAATGGAAGTATATAATAGAGAGGAAAGACTGCTATTGGTTAAAAATATTTTTACAATATCTTTTGATGTTTTATCTAGCAATAGAATGGGACCCTAGTCAAGAAAGACTGGCGCTATGTACGGGAAATAATAAGCTGTATTTCTGGTCGGTTGCTGGATGTGTTTCTGTTGAAGTTGCAACCGAAGGTTCATCTATCTCTTTGTTTTTTTTTTATAATTTGCCTGTCTCTCTAACATGTAAAAGACCTTAACCTATTATCGTAATTGATTCATCGTTGTGAAAGAATCGATTAAATCGATTAATCGTGTTTATAATTCAACGAAGTAGGACATCATTGACATACAAACGGTGGTTTGTAATTAATGTTTTTACTAAATAATTGTGAATTATACGCGTCAGTATAAACGTTTTGAATATATGCGTGAAATATGAACGTTTGTCACATCTACAGATTACGTACTATCTCGCGCTCAAACACTTCACGAAAGACACAAATACATAAAATGACTAAGAAAATATATCAAAATTAGGCTAGAATATTTCTAATCCGGACTGAAATTAGTAATACCCCAACGTACTGTATGGTGTTATACGTTATCCGATTATCCGACAACTAGCTCTTAGGCAAAATTGACTGTAAAAAAATAATCGATTTATCGGGGGCAGCTTAATCATTGAGTTACTGAAACTGATTTTTCTTCGTTTTCTCGCTCTATAGTCACGTTTCAAGTGAATTCCATCAATTGGCATCCGGATGGTGATACACTACTACTTCTTTCAAAGGACAAAATGTGCCTATGTTTTTTGAGCGCTCCAGATACTTGACTCCGTTGGAGATAAGTTAATGTAGCGTACTTCATACGACTGGTCCGTTATGAGATCATTAGATAAAGCATTTGTACAGTCAATGATTTATTAACTATGATATAGATATAGATATTGTCGAAGTCGAGCCGGGCTACGTGCACACGGGCGCCGTTTTCAAGCGTTTCCAAAAACGTTTGTGTCTCGTTTATTGTTTTAACGCTTAGTTAATACTTTCCAAGGGAAAATATTTTCAATATATTAAATTAGCTGCAGCCTCTGTCCTAAATTGTTAGTGTTTGCGTCCGTTTTCGCGTGTAAACACAAATGAAAACGCTCAAAAACGTTACCGTGTGCACATAGCCTCAGAAACGTTGTATGCCGCTTGTGTAAATAATGTCTTTCGCATGCATAAGAAAAGTTTTCTTGAAGCACATGTACAACTCAGAATTGGTTTTTTGTAAGGCTTGAAGAACAGCGAATGGTAATGCTCGCTAGTTTTTGTGTAGTGTTTTATCAAGTACGCTTATATAATGAAAAAAATTGGCGTCATTTTTTAAATATAATATGAAGTTGACTATAATATTGCTCTTGCAGTCGCTTTCCAAACGTTATATGCCCAAAGAAAATATCACGAAGTATGGCTGCGGACTCCTCTACTTCTTTCAAACTACCTCGGCCTAAATCTGAAAAACTTAAGAAAAGTTCTCTTTTGATGAGGCTAAAGTTTTACATTCTTTTCCGACAGAACTGCATAAGATTAGATTATCAAAATTCAAAAAAAAGGAGTTTGCGCTCACAATTTCTATCATACTTTATTTATTAATACTTTATTTATTCTATAATACTTTATTTATTTATTTATTGCGCATTGTTTTCATTTTTAATGGTAAAACAACAGACGCCTCTCGTGGAAATCAGCTCTTATTTGACGGGGCTAGCGTGTATAACTTCTAAATAAAGTATTACCAATCTTTTACCTATCTACATATCTACCTGTTTTGGAAAACTCAGGCGCTGGTTGTTTGAAAGTTGGATAGCACCATCGATCTGATAGCGAATTCTTCAACGTTCTTAACTTAACTGGACAAAATATAGCTACCGAACTTCCATTTCGGTCCACGATATAAATATTATATAGAGAATTTGATCTGTAGATATCAACCCTAATTTTATGTTATAAAGATCAATGGAAAACTTCACCAAGGCTTCAAAAAATCACTATTCAGTAAATAGCGCTAGATCCAGCTTTCAGACAACCGACTCTAGCTCTATAAATCTAAAACTCAGATTTTAGTCGTCGTGTAAGATAAATGTGGGCTCGACACTGCACCGTTTTCGAACGTGCGTGGATTCCTCTGGAGCACACGCGAGGTGAATTTAATCATCTCGTTTCTCAGTCTGCGGTTCTTCCAGCAGTACACGAACGGATTTAAGACGGCTGTTGCAAAGGTCACGAGGTACACCCACGGGATGACGAAAGGCGTGTGGAACACGGTGCGCTCATGCACGCTCAGAAACAAGAGCACGACAAAGAGCGGGATGTAGCACGCGAGAGACACGAGGATAATAGTGATAACGGTCTTGTTCATGCGACGGTCTGCAGCTTGCTTTGTCGCTGCATGTGCTGTGATATTCTGAAAGATTTAAAAGGATGTAGTGAGTTCGATATTGCGGTCTAATTCCTGAAATTTTTAATCATGTTTCTTTGACGTGGCATAATTAATTAAGCTTTATATTTGACAACGAGCAATACTGCGACCGAAAGACGTATCTATAGCTCTCTATTCATATAATCACAGTCATACTGGCAGTCAAACCTAAAGCTCTCTATTGTCTTTTTAGTCACAGTCCTACTCGCAGTTAAAAATAATGCTCTCTAATTACTTGTAGTCGCAGTCGCACTCGTAGTCAAATTTAAAGCTCTCTAATATCATGTAGTCATAGTCGTACTGGCAATCAGACCTAAAGCTCTCTATTGTCTTTTAGACACAGTCAAACTCGTAGTCAAATCTAAAGCTCTCTAATATCTTATAGTTACATTCGTACTCGTAGTCAAATCTAAAACTCTCTACTATACATTTCAGAGACAGTCCTTCTAGAACAGTGCAATAATACCTTGGCATTCTGTATTGGAGAATGTCTCATTCTCCTTCTGATCTTTAAATACACGATAGCAGTAGCAGTAAGGCAAATCACGATCAACATACACATTGTTAGAAAGTACGCACGATGCTGTGAGGCGAAAAATGTCGAGAGCAAGAAGCCAGCGCACAGCACCTATTTCCGTGTACAAAAAGAATTTGAACATCTTTAATTTGAGGTCCGTTTATACGGGCGATTTTTGATGCGATTTTTCTCGTGTTGAACGATGTGACAGAGTGGATAACTGGCGAGCATGCTTGGTCCAACAATTTTGCTAATGCACTCGCCAGTCAACCTACTCGATTACATACGCTAAGAGGAGAAAAATCGCCGTAAAAGTTGGCTGTGTAAACGGGCCTTTAACTAGCAAAATGAATTTGAGTTCATTTAGGTAGATAAAAACAAGTTTTGTTTACGACAAGGTAAGCCTTCATCCAACTAAACTTGAAAATTGCCTCATCTCTCTCTAACATACCTGAGTCGAAATTGCAGCGATCTTAAAAGATTGCCTAACGATCGGTTTTCGGTGTAAGAACGGCTTGAAGACGGCCAAACATCGCTCAATGGTGATGAGAAAACAAGTATGCATGAACGATGATAAAGTGCAGAAATTGTTAGCAATGATTGTGAAGAGATAGGGGTAACAGAAATCAAGTTTTGAAAGCTCTAATACTTTCCAAATAAAGAACGCAGGTTGAACCAGAACACATTTGATCATTTCGGTCGCGGACAATGATGCAAGCAAAAGGTTTGCGCTAGTTTTGTCTGAAGACAGTTTCGCATAGACATGGATTACCAAAGCGTTGCTACATGTCGACACAACAGCCATAAAAAGATTCACGAAGCATACGACAATATCTGAGATCACAGAGCCCCAGGTGTTGCTTGTAACATGCACCTTAACATTATGACACATAAAAATAAAATCAGAGACCGTCCCGTTTGTATTTTGAACATATTCTTCCATTTTTCTCACGTTTTTTTCAGCGCGCACACGAGATCTTCTTCGATGTGCACTTTTGTTGTTCACTCTACTATATTAATGAAATTTTGGTAGCAGATTTCGCCCCTTAGCGTCCTTGTATGCACCTAACTCAGCTGGACAGAATGAAATTAACTACTATTGTGATTGCTTATGAAGCGCAAAGGGGGATTTTAAATACATCACAGTTTATCATCAGCTGCGGCGCAAAAATCGACAGCAACGAATGTATTGTTAGAAGTATCCATCCTTTCTCACGAGGATTACTGATCTCATTAAGAGTAGATAGAGAAAATTTTTGATCCTGAGTTGATTAAAATAAATCTTTTTTAACGGAGTCCAGCATTTTGGTCGATATAGTCGGTGTTTTAGCGATTTATTTCCTGCTGTTTGACTAATTTTACTTGCGCAACATTTTATGTAATGTTTCGGGTCTCGTAGGCGGCGAAACTGTTTTAATTTTGCCGCAAATTAAATTCCAGGACTTTGAAAACGTTGTCTTAGTGAGAAAACCTATAATTTTTGGTTTGTTCAGTGCGCTGTATTTAACAAAGCTTTTTTTCACCTTGCAGGGATATTGTTTGCGTCATGCACGAACCGTTTTTAAGGAGACAAGTTTAAAACAACTTAATATTTGTGTTATAAAGTTTATCTAGCGTGTTAATCAAGCTTTTGATATTTCTGATTTTGTTATACAAAAGTTATTTGCAGAAAACTTGACTTTTCGCCTTGTGGCTTTGTTTATTTCGGCTTGAGGAATGAAAAAAACACTTATGTTTATACACATACTTACGCAAATTGACCTAACATTGTTTAGTTAACAGCGCCCATATTTGAAACTTACGAAGTTTAACTATAACGTATCCAATTTCATAATGGAAGAATGTGTACATAATAATAAAACAACGAGCTTCGCAATTGAAAACACAAGTTCATTGCCCAAATTCCTCGTTCTACTTGAGAGCACTTCAAGTCTTTTGAATTGAATATATTATTGAAGACAATTACGTAGCTATTTATCTTAACTGTGCTCTAAGATTGAGGAAATAGAAAGCGTTGTGTAGGATGTATTTGTAACAAGATATATTGCTGAATCAGACCCAAGTCATTCACTGAAGATTTATTAATTACACCTAAACGACAACGTATTTCAGAGAAATGGAAAAGAACGAAGCTTGTAATAACGTAGGTAAGTACATTGTAGTCTTTCCTAATGTGATTTGGACTGTATTTGCTTCACTTGTTTGTAGAATCGTTTACTTCGGTCTGCATGGTTTATACAATCACAATGAAATCAAGTATTGTCTTAGTTGAAATGATGCCATCGGGTATCATTCGTATTTATTATGACACTGTGATGCGTCTTGCATCGCTAATTTGACTTCGAAATATCGAGTTATTTCAAGGACGTCTAAAGCTTTAGTCACAGACCCTACTGAGCTCTTTATCAGTGGCGTAGCCGAAGTAGGGCAAGGTGGGAGCTTTGCCCCCCTCCTGTGATCCTTGCAGAAACAGTTTTTCAAAACCTTAAAAAAACTGGCTAGAAATTGGTTTGGGGGAATATCAGTTTTCATAATATTGATAGTGTAGTAAATTCTTCTTGCCCAAATCTCCAGAATGATGGACACCACATCAATTTGAGATGCTCTAGAATTGAAAATGTTCCCAAAGGAGCATGTCCCCTGACACCCCCCAACGTGCTTGCCCTCCCCAAAAAACTGGGCCCTGGCTATACGTCCTTGCTCTTTATCTCTCAAGGTTATATCGAACTTAAATGTGACTAAAGCTTTAGACAACTTTTCAGTTCATTGAATCTAATAATTTCAAACCCAATAAAATCTACTTCGTTCCACGGAGAAATATTTTCCCATGATGCTCCTAAATAACTTGGCGAAAAAAAATCCTGAAAATTTTGCATGGAACTATGGAGAAATTTGAGAAGAAATTTAGCATGGAACGCCTGAAATATTTTACGCAGGAGACGTGAATCACTCCCAAAAATCTGGGATGGAACTTTTTAAAATTCGTTAAGCGGAAGCGAATAAACTAACGAAGATTTCGAAAGTTTACAGTACGAGTTTTGGTAGATTTTGGTGGATCAACTCGGTGTTATGGTCATCGGAGATCTTCTAGCCTTCCAGTGGCCCATGGTACAGAGCGGAGAAAACAACTAGCGCGTGGAAAAGATGGGACAGACGATGAACAGGGAGTGCAGAATGGAGGTGAGCAATGAATGATCACGATCGATTGCACTCGCTGTAGTTGTAATAAACGCCTTTTACCAATGATGTTGTGGAATTGTTTGCCAACGCGGACTTAAGGCCGGTTGCTCTATCAAAATTTCTGTGATCAAAGTAGGAATTTTTCACAGGGAAATTCTACGTTCTGAAAAATTTGGAAGAAATATCAGAGTGAAGTAGTTCAGTGTTGAGCACTGTATTAGTTCCCTTCAATATTTTTAGCAAATCCTTGAAAACTTATGATTTACTTACCCGAAATTTCTTGGGTATTTAATTAAATAAATTGTACTAATTAGGAAAATAATAATTATTGAATGAGGTTGAGTATGATACGAAGCCTTGATAATTTTCGATATTATACGAAACCGAATTTAATAATTGTTTTATTATATATTCATAAAGAAGAGAAAGCGAAAACGTGAGTAAATATTTAGAAAACAAACAACTGCGCTGGGGCTTGGTAACCAGAGCGTGAGATGTGAGCAGCGGAAATAACGAGGATATCGAGAATTATCTGACGCGTTTCGACAAATCAGAATAGGCTTTGAATATATAATAATTGTAATTGTACTCGCAACAAGCGTTGTAAAATCATTTCCAGACTCTAACTTATGTCGAAATCAGTTCGAATTACACAGTAGGCATAGCGTAGCCAAATAAGGTTTTTTTCCATATGTATTCTACATCGGAGATCGTATTCCAAGTGCAAGTTTCTCTTTTCGAAATTGTTAACTTCGACTTCTTTTCTTATCAGATATCGACTCCGTTAATTTGAATGGGTTAGTGGATACCATTAATCAGGTACTGTCGTCGTTTTCAGCATTGCATC
The DNA here is from genome assembly GCA_025434845.1 of Phenganax subtilis. Taxonomy (NCBI): domain Eukaryota; kingdom Metazoa; phylum Cnidaria; class Anthozoa; order Malacalcyonacea; family Clavulariidae; genus Phenganax; species Phenganax subtilis. The sequence goes on along the minus strand of JAOBYK010356910.1, from coordinate 1,930 downwards.
ATAGCAGTTCTCCTGTGTAAGAATTTTCACGCATGCAATTCCGCGCAAATCATGAAGTTGCCAAGAAACGTGAGATCACGGAAAATCTGCCCCACTGATTTCTTTATTTTCGTCACACTCGTAGCAAGTGAAATTTGTCAGAGCAAGCGGGACGAAGGAGAAATGGCTCATCTATACTGTATATAAGAGCAAGCCAATCAAACTTATTCTCACTTTAAGGCAGCCGCACACTAGACGAGAATAGCGCAGCGCTAATTTCGCCGCGAAGAATTCTTCTGGTGTGCGGTGTTAATTTTCGCGCGCATTCGCCGCTGCGGTAACAGCGCTTAATATCAAACATGTTTGATATTTTTTTCGCCGCGCACTTTTCGCACGAAACTTTCGCCTAGTGTGCGGCTTGCTTTACGCATTTTAAAGGCTGGTTTTCATCACTCGCAGACAGATGTGTCTGCGACACTCGCCCATCGTCAAGACGAAACAAATTTTTTTGTGTTCGCCCGACAGTCCACAACACTCGGCTACAGTCGACGTTGCATTACAACAAGCTTTTTTCTATAATATACTAGTGTTATACAGTTTGTAATACTCAGCATTTGTCGTGATCTCATAGTCGCCGAGCATCATAGTCTGTCTGCGAATAATGAAAACCAGCCTTGGGCCCGTTTACCACTAAGTGAATATGTTCGAGCAAAAAATAAATCAAGCAACGTGATTGGTTAGTTTGCGACTTTTTGGCGGCGATTTAGTTTGCAGGCCAATCGCATAGCTAGATCTTTTTCGTTCAAAAAAATTCGCGTGATGGAAAACGAGCTTTAGGCTCCGTCTTTCTGAGTGAATTTCCTCTCTTTCATCTCCAATTTGTCCTCTTTTCAATAGATATTCGAGAGTCTTTCGCGTCCAGAAAGAATTCTCCTGGAAATTTTGGATGAAAAGAATGGAAATGCGCACGAACAAAAACCAGTGAATGCTTCAGAAAGATTGTACGTTGAGGAGAAAATAGAAAACGCTTTGAAGCAATTAAGCGCAATACAGGTTTGTTTTCTGAAAATGTTAAGTATAAATATTAGTTTTATTTACTTATATTCCTATTGTATTTAGAGACAAACAAGTTTTCTGACGTTTGCATTTGAAAAAAAATCCCAGAATTGAGCTCTGTGGAATTCCATGCACCTTTTATTTGTTTTGGTAATAAAATTTGGGAGAAGAATTATCTTTTGCGTGTATCTTGTTTGTCCGTCTTAAAACAGCTGGCGTATTTTGACGTTGAAAAACAGGTTAATGCACTAAGCAAGCGAAGAGGGGAAAAAACTCAATGAATTTAGTTAGCAGATGTTCTATTTAGCCTTGGGATTTGCCAAGTTCTATTCCTCGTTTCCATCCCTAGGGTAATTTGAAACATGTGCTACCGCACATGGAACGAATCCTGAACGACTACAAGACGATCAAAGAGCGAACACAGTCTAGAGATGAGATGCTGAAGACGTTGGATAAAGCATTGCGCCGCAGCGAGGGTCGAGGACGAATGCTACTTGGAGAACTACAGGATATGCGAGACGAGAATAAATGCTTGAAAGAGAAAGCGCAACAAAACGAAAGTATTTTAAGGTGAGGAAAGTCTTTTTACTACTCGCAGATGATTTTAAGATTGCGCGGACGTCTAATTTTACTAGACAAGTTCCTTGTCAAGTTCAGCTTGCTCGTGCGTACGAGCAAGTTAACGTTGACAAATATCTTGACGACTCTTCGATTGCGCGACAAACTAATTTCCCCAGACAAGTTTCTCGACAAGTCTACTTGCTTGATGAAAAAAGTTTCATAGACAAGTTCCTTGACGAGCAAGCCCGTAGCTGATCATCAATTTCTAGGGGGGCACTGCTAAAAAATTTAGCGGAGGGGCTGTTTTAGTGGTAATTTTCTGTCGCAGCATTGG
>JAOBYK010356799.1:0-16969 GCA_025434845.1 Phenganax subtilis | reverse complement strand
GAGGTTTTGAAGGATTTAAAGTTTTACGTGCGTATACGTGCGTGTTAAAAACGCGTAACTGGAATGCAGCCTTTAGATTCGACTGAACACAAATGCGACTACAATATTTATTACACTCTTTTATGAATATTTATTGAAATAAAGGTCCATAGAAAAGAAGAAAACATATTGTAGTCGTATTTGTATATAGTCAAATCTAAAGCTCTCTTACCGATTTCAATATCTTTTGCTTTCGTTTACCAGCACTATCCGAAATGTCGAAACAATACGATTACTTTACGTAACTGAACAAAATCTAGTATCTGTATTTCATTTGAAGATCGTAGTCAGATCTAATAATATCTTATCTTTTGTTAATTCCTAGTCACCTTGCGTCTAATTTCAGTCAGCCATTAGTGTCTGTGATTTGCTTTACAGTAATATTCACATCAAGACGAGCCTATGCAAATTTCCTCAGCATTAATAATCTTTTAGCTATGGAAGAGCGAGCCAAGGCAAGAGAAGAAAGAAAATCTATATTGAATGCCAAGAAAAGAGCAGCTGAAGAAGAAAAGTTGGTGAGGGACTACAAATGACCTTCAATAAGTGCATCGATGCACGGGTACAATGCGTATGTACACGTGAAAAAATACATTACGTGTAAAAACGTATAGCCTTTATTCTTCTCAGGCGAAGTTAAAACAAGAACAAGAAGAAAAAGAACGAGAAATTCTTGCGGAGAAAAAAGCTGCTTTGCAAAGAAGGAGAGAAGAAATGAAATTAGCGAAACAGGTTGTTAATGCATCATAAGATATATGTTTTTCTTTAAGCACCAGAACGGCGCTGGTTGTGCAGTCTTGTTGTTTACCCACACCCTTGTCATGTTTCAGCGTGCAGTTGAGAAACAACAACGTCTGGACGAAGCCAGAGAGATGAGCAGAAAGGCGAACGAACATTATAATAAAAGTTTGTTAAGAAACTTTGGTTTTCGCCCGTGGAAGAAACTTATCTTGACCAGAAAAGAAACCATGAACAACGCTGAAATATTTCACAAACAACACTTACTAAGTTCTAGTTTTCGAGAATGGCTGGCATACACGAGATTAGAGTGTAAAAGACGCAATCAACTCGCTGAAACTATGCATAAATCTTTACTTCTTCGTCGGGGATGGCGGTCTTGGAGAAAGGTATAATTGTTACTATATTCATATTGAAAAGGCAGGAATCTCACCTGGGACATACTTACCTAAATGTGTTGGAATATTTGGGTCATTTCTTGCCTCAAAAGTTATTGGCTGATAGCAATATCTTCTGTTATTTAATCTATTATTTTAGTACCGAAACCATTTTTCCGAAATCGAGAAGATTGCATTGAAGTTTTCTCAACGTTATCTTCTTAAGAAGTACATGAATATATGGCAAGATTTTGTGACTGAGGAACGATTGTTATATTGGGATAAAGAAAACAAGGCTGATGAGCATAACGACAGGTAATTGTAGTGGAAGTGATATTTCAAAAAATAAGAATTGAAACAAATTTCAAGTCTGGTAATTTGGCAGAGAGCTGTATTGTAATTCATATAGAATGAGATAGAATCAAATCTCGACTATAGACTCAAACGGTTTTTTTTCCAGGCGGTTACAACGTAAGGCAATGACGTACTGGAAAAAATATATTCCATTATTGGCAGACGAAAGGAAACGTGAAAAAAGAAGAAATGATTTGAGGAAACATGTTATGTCCTTGCTGCCTGATTTCCAAACATTGAATGTAAATCATTCGCCTTAGCATTTCATGTCAGTCAGTGTTCAGGCGTATTTTTTATGGCTACCTGTACCGTACAGCGGTTAAAGAAAACTATAGTATATGAACATACGTTTCTGCTAAGGCCTAAAGTAGTGAATATCGTAGTTCAGTTAATAAGTCGTGTATAATATTTATTGCATACATACAGTAGGTAGTGTTTTTGTGTCCGTTGTATTTAATTTTTATCTAAGATTTTGCTATCTGTGATAAAGACAATCCGTAAAAATTGTAAATATTAAGTTAATATCAAATTCTTTATTATATTTATTCAAGAACACACTGTTACCTTTTTACGAGAATCCATGAAAATTTTTAAGAACACAGCTCTGAGTATATTACAATACTTGGTGTTGAACATAGAATAAAATATATTACAAAAAATTGGAACATTTAGGAATAATTAAAATTAGTGAAAAATAGATTATTCAATTATTTTCCACGTTCTTGATCGTGCATGTCGTACCCAGGATGTTTAAGCGCAGCTCGACTTCGTAACGTCGTGTTTTTATTTTCGCTTATTCTCATTTCACATTTGGCATCTTTTCTTGGCAAATTACACGTTTCCTTGATAGATGACGCAGTTTTGTTGCATAACCGAGGTAAACTACGTCGAGAAGACACACCTTGTTTCTCTTTTTCTTGTTTTGGAGATAACTCACTCTCTTCAAGAGGTATCTTCTCCTTTTCCACACCTTGACTCTCCACATTTTCTGCCTTCAGCTTTGCCTCTTCAGGTGTATCATTAACAGTTGTTTTTGCAGACATCTCACTTGCCTTAGCTTCTTGTGCTCTGAATCTTTTGCTTTCAAAACAAAAATTCTCTGGTCTTACTTGTTCAGGAGACTTGTGATGTGATGACGACATTTCACAGCAGTTTCCATGACTAACTAGTTCGCTTCCTGCTCCTGACTCGTCGTTTTCTGTTGAGCAATTTTCCAAGTTTTCAATGGTTTCTTCTAACTTTTTCTGTACTTCATCTTCCTTACAGTCTTTGTTTGTTGCGTCACAATCTTTTGTTTCACATTCTTTATTTTCTACCCTCTTCTCCAACGCAAGAATCGTTTTTATCGTGGATGTACTGTCGACTATATTTCCGTATTCACAATTGACGTCTTTCCAAAAACGTTCATGTTTCAAGGCTTCACAACCAGAAATTCCTTTTGTCTCGCTCTCAGAACGTTTTTCTTTCATTTCTTCCAGTGCAGTGTTAGATATTTTTTCTACGTTAAAACTACATTTAGAATTATTTTCTTGTCTCATGTTTATTCCATTTTTCTGCACCGACTCGTTCTACAACAGAAACATAATTAATTTATGCACAAAAATATTGTCCAGCTTTTTCACATCATTCAGCAGGTTAGCGAGGTCTTTGGGGTAACGCAACAGAACATTGGGCGGCCTACCATAAATTAGCATAAAAATATTACAACAGCGAGTGTTTACTGCTGCATGGAGAGGACACGCGTAAAATATGTATAGGTAATGTTTAAATGAACATGATAGCTAAGCAACACTAGGAGCAGTTAATAACCAACTTACCATTCCAACAATTTTTGTATTTTTGTCTATCTTTGTCTGTTTCTCTCGCTCTGTTTCTGCGAGTAGCTTTCTAACCAGTGTGCAGGTTCTAGTTTTTTCCTCTGCAGTGTTTCTTATTTTACTTTCTTGTCTTTCGCTAGGAGACACAATACTTCCAGTTCTAAGAAGAATTTTCTTTCTTTCCGCGGAACTAATCATGTCTCCTACATCTTGTTTCATTGAAGGTCTGCTACGTATGCTTCTAGAAAACATAGCATGTTAAACCCGGATAAGATTGAGAGAAATCAATGTGCAATATTTTCTGTTGAACAACGAGGAGCACGAAGCTAAACAGACACTCTCTGTCATGGCAAATGCTTTTGTCCACCTATTGCAAATACGTTTGTAAAGCGTACATGAACATTGTCTATTTTATTCAGTGTCTATATTCTTTGTCAAACACTTTGGACAGAATACTCCAGTTACAAACAATGATCGTGAAAGTCAATTTAACCAAGGTGGTAAAAACGAGTAAAGCAACAGAGTAAGGTGAAGTGGAAAGGATGATCATTAAAGAAATTTGAAAAGAAACTTTTTTTAACTTTCTGCAACATTATTAATGTTTTCACAACAGTACGACTGTACGTAAATACTGATATAAATAATACAATTGATGGTACATACCCTGTGCGTCTTCTCGCGTTGACAGGATATCGTCGATTGAAGCAACATGCGATCAGAAAAGGTGTGGGTGCACAATGATTTCTACTAGTAAGTTTCATTGTGTCACACGGAGATACCTCAGAGAGTATTGTATCTTCATAAAGATCCGGTAATGTCGCGAAATTTTGTTCGCAACTGTTGTAACTAACGCTTTTTAAATAGACTTTTAGTTTCCTCAAACGTCGTTCGTCTGTGAGTAAAGATTAGGTATTTTCACAAAGAGATATTTTCACAAGATGTTGCATATCAACATAAATTGCCTGAGCACATATGGTTTTCATTTACGTCATAAACCGCCATCTTGGTGCAAATTTGAGAAGAAAATCTATCGATTAAATGGAATGATGAACTTTGAAGAACAGTCGTGCACCAAAACGGCCGCTTTGACGGCATGTGAAAACCATCTATAAGTAAATCACACGGTTATATCCATGTAATGTTGACTGTTTACACTATTTATACGTAAAGTCTTTAAACTATTACAGTACACAAACCTATTTCTTTTTTGCTAGTTAATGCCGCCGCACTGGATTGATACGGTCGGGATCTACCTGTGAGATAATTACATATTGTATTGCCACAGAATGAAACTTTTATCTATTCACTATCATGCGATTCTTTAGCAAGCAGTCTTCATCAAATTGTCACGTTTAACGTGTATCTTACCTCCCATAAAACTTTTATGATTTTCAATTAGCAAAAGTTTCAACGCTATGTACCTCTTTTTACTAGTCTCGCCATGTCGTTTTAAAGATAAAAAAAATCCCTCGCACAAAACTTCTAAATTGAGTTTTTTTTATTCGTTTATAGCTGCACGCGTATACACTGACTGTTCAAATTAGAATAAACAGCACGCGAAAGAATTTTTAAATGGTGTCAGCAAACACCAAATTCTAGAAAATCTGCACAGCACATGCGCGAAAAGAAGTTATTACCGTTGCTCAACCGTTATGATATGATATGATATTTAATTAGTTATCCCTGAACGGGCTTTTCATAACCAATTTACAATTCTGTGCAACTATGTGGAGTTTCCTACGTCTTATGTGCATATTTAACCTAAGCTATTTATTTTTACAGCGATTGTGATATTAGGTTCCTGATATGTTTATCCTAGCCCACCCTGTCAACTTTCCCTGTAGGAGGAAACCGGAGTACCCGGGGAAAACCTACGACTTTCGGCAGAGTAGTTGACGGACTCTTTTCACATGAGAAAGTTAAGTCCGCACTGAGAATCGAACTCACGACCTCATTGGTGAAAGGCACATGTCCTAAAATTGTGGAAAAGCTGAGAGAGCCAACTTTATTTTTAAAGGCAACGTCATTTCTCTAATCCGGAAGGGTTGGGAGAACAATATTGGCGAAACATCCCATGTGAAGGTTATTAATTGAAAGACCCATAATGAAAAACATCTTCTGGGTTTCCTGCTGTTCAACCACATGCCGCTGCGTTTTCTGGAAATTCGGTTTGTTATGTATGAAAATGCAGTAAAGACCTTATAAATGCAGTTACACCCTCAAGTTGCAGCGATATGCACAAAGTATCCCTCTGTACAAATATAACAATGTTTCTTAATATTTTGCACGCTTAAAATATACTTGCCGCGCACTCAACAAGACCGTAGCGGTATACTTGCATGACCAAAATCTCCGTGCCCGTTCGTAGATATGCACGCTGCATGATACAGGCTCGCAGTACTAGATTCCAAGTGTTTTGGTACCCCCGCCAGTCGTTCTTAGTAGTAAGTATAGTCTACTTGCATTGTACGGCATTTGGTGAAATTAGGTACTTTATTGTGTCGTATTGCTCAGTATTGTATTGTGTTTTCTCACTTGCTAAGTACATGCTTAAATATTGTTCGTGTAGTCATCGTTTCGGGAAGTTCCGTAATAAATAAAGATACAATAAGCAAAAATGTCCTACAATATACTCGACCTTGTTCCCAGGGTCGCTACATAAAATGTTCTGTGCAATGTACAACTTTCAGTATTCTATAGGTAAGTAATGACTTGTTCATGTTTTTCAACTGTTAAAGACTTCGACCGAGTGAATCGTGAAACCGGGGAAGTAAAAACCATCTCATAACAAAACGAAAAAAATACTAGCCAAAAGCAGAGGTGTCCAAAAAGCTTTTGTCTTCTGACTCATTTTATGACGCAGGAAACACCTCTCGAAATAATCACGATATAAAAGTACCGCGCCGAAAATCAGTTACCGTGCACGCACTTTCCGACGTCAGTCGTTATAAAGGGAATACTTCAGGAGCTGTAGGGCTGCTAATCCTTGCAAGCAGGTATGAATACAAACTTGTCGTCTTAATGGTAGTTTGACACAATTACGGTGGTTTCATGTTAAATTTTTTCTCGTCCTCTCGTCCTTCTCGATCACTGCGTGTTTTGAAATTCCCGTGACTGCACAAGATTGCTTTTACTGTTTTATTTTCAAAAAGTAAATGCAGTGAAAAAGCGGTGTCTAAGTGACGTTTTTACATTTCGCAGTATGTAGAGTTGCCAGAGATTATACAGTAGTCAGTAATAGTGGGTTCTGCAGGGAGTGTATTTAGCAAACCACCCTCCCAGCTGCAACTTCCGCATTCAAAAAGATTGTACCCTCATATGTGACTTACAAATTTCTGTTACAACAAATAAAACACCCAGTACAATATTGCACGGCGCTCACACAGAAAATCAGAGCTCCTCCTAATACCACAAACCAGCATTCAACGTAAACTGGCATAATTGAATATGGCACATTTCCTTCTTTCTTTATGTCTTTGGCAAGCAACAAATAATGGATAACAGCAATCTAATCTTTGGATAATAATTGTGATATTACTGAATTTATTCCTGACTAATGCTACGAATGAAAAACATTGTAATAAATTAACAAATGCATCTAATATGAATTTGAATGTGGCATAAATTAGAGCTCAAGGATTACGAGAAGTAAAATGAATACAAGGAGATAATAGCATTGGTTAATCTTTCTGCAAGCATTGGACAGACATGCAGCGCAGTATCTCAGAATTTTGCATGTCTTTTTTATGTTATAGGTATTGACTTTATAAGATGCCTAGTTTTGTTCTTGTAAGTTCAAGCATTTTAGTGGCTCTCAATCTTGTTTTCTTTTTATGCCATGGTAAGTCAGTATTTAAACAATCACAAATAATGGTCATGTACATACTGAAGATAATGTAAAGTTTAGGAATTTACCCAAAAAGCGAGAGCTAAATCTTTCTTCAATACTGTAGTAATGTGATACAATGATTGAACAATAATGCATGCGATTTGATTGGGTAAAAGAGACACTACGTAATTTGATAATAATATATAGAACACATCGAAACACTGATATAAGATATAGATAGAGTTACGATATAGAGCACATACGGGATTAATTAAAGAGTGTATTATAAAACAAATATATGTAAACATCCAAACTGTACGAATATTATAAATACCCCTTAATACGACTAGATTTTTTGGGCAACGAGTGCCTAGAATCCATTAAATTCAAGTCTAGCCTCAAAATGGAATTTTGTCTTCTTACTTGCTGTGTTAGGATGGAACTCGCAAAAGAGAAGAAGACATTTTTTCGAAAACCTTTGAAGCTACTTTGGAGCATCCATCATTGTTCCACTAGAACATACTGATGCAACTTAACGCTAAAATAACTAAGAGCATAATTTGCTGATTTCCTTCAACAAATTCTACGTAGGTAAAACGTATCATCCCTCGTCTCAAGTCGACAACGTGGTTGTTGCGCCAGGAACTGACGTCGAGTTGGCATGGAGTTTTGATTACGTCATTTCTGATGTTGAGTACCGAGCATGGACTCTGGTTAACAGAAACATGAGGTTGGCAGATATATTTAATGATACGGACGTGAAAATTTTGGAAAACAGATTACCAAAATTTGAAGTAAAGAAACCGTCTACGTTGGTGTTAAGAAATGTTGATCTTCGCCATAATGGAACTTACGAATTTCTCGTATCTACTGGTGAATTCGCCAATAAGTCTTATGTCACTGTGTTTGTTGCAGGCAAGTAAGCGTTTATGCAGGCAATTTTTATCACGTTTTCCCATTGTTTTTTTAATAAAGAGTGGATAAGCAACATGCGAATTAAATCAACTAATTTGGCTCGAAGTGGAGCTATTAGAGTTCATATTTTCATGCTACGGATACGAAACAGGATTGGTTAGGATTAAAGCAATAATAGGGACAGGGATACATTAAAGTGGATTCACGATAGTAAAATGATGGCATCAAGTTTTTCTGGTACTCTGGGAGTCGGCGAGTCCCTTGCAAGTGATGTGAAATCACGGAGAAAGACTGGCACTAGTTGTCAGCTAAAATCCACTTTTCGTTTAAAAATATTTATCTCACGAAGAAAATTTGATTTTGTTCTCAAGTTTGCAAAGGACTTGTCTTTCTCAACACCAAACAAGTTTACAAACTTTCGATCAATTCCATTCAGGAAAAGAAAGAAAGAAAGAAGTCATTAAATACAGCAAAATGGACTTCTATCCCGTTGCTCGTTCCAATCTTTTTGCGCACGATCAGATCACCTGTTTATGTACCACATTTATTTTATTCGTAAGAATGAGTAAAGCCTATAGTTGCGACTTTACATAGTCACTGATGAACACGCCTGACTGTTCTAGACTGTGGCGACATTTAGACTTTGGTGGTGATTTAAAACTTTTTGCCACGTTCGCACAGTCGACTCCATGCGATAAAGAGTAGCGATGAGTGATATTGTTATGTCTAGTAGCTGAAATGGCATAACATTTCTATCTTTTATTTCATTTAATATTCCAGTCAAGCCAAACGTGTCAATGTGTTCCAGTCCCATTATGGTCAACAACTGCGATGACGTCAAATGTCTTTGTAAAGGTTCTGGTGGCAATCCTCCTAGCCAACTGAATGTCACTTGGTATAAAAATGGAGTACAGATAGGTGACACTAGCCTTGATGAAAATGCGTTAATGCTCAAAAGTTTTAAAAGAAAAGACAGTGGAATCTACACTTGCCGTGTTCAAAACCATGCTCAAGCTGAGAATGAAGAGTCTGTTAACATTATGGTCGCATGTAAGTACGCTTGTAATGTCGAAGCCGATGTTTTTTGGTAACAACCATTTGCTTCGAGCAAGAGGTACAATTTCACAAATCCTGATCTTAATCGAACTTACATTCTAACTAACTAGTCAAACAGAACTGAGAACGTTAATTTGCAAGAATATGATTACTTTGCTGCAGTTAAAACCCCCACTGACTGTCGCAAAATTAATAGGAATGGATACTGACTGTAGAAAAACTTAATTATTTGATCGCGGGCTAACAGCGCTCTGCTCATGATGTCTTTCTAAACGATGCAAAATAGTGAGGACTACCCAAAAACAGGCTCAATGCCGGGCAAACGCAGGTGCATTACGTGAAGGGCACGAATGGGAAGTAAATGGTGAAACACGGTACAAATACAACTAGAAGTTTGCAAGAATACTGGTAAATAATTAAGAATCGTAAAGAATACTTAGAGAATATCGAAAAGAAATTTTGTGAAACATTTACGCAAATACCGTTTTTCAGAATATTTTATGGAAAAATCTGACTGTAGAGTTGCGACAGTCTACATCCGTCCCTATTTATAACAAAACAAACACTGTATACAAATAACTCGTATTCACATCAATTTTGGCTCTGTTCTTGAGCGCTGGCTTGAACTTAAGGTCCACTAAAATAATCCTGTTCGTAGGCTGGCAAATTCCAGATCAAATTTCTGATTCGACCTATGCTGATTAAGTCAGTATGTCTTGTGGGCAATCATCACTAGCTACAAAGCCATGCAGTCAATATGGTATATCGCGAATTAGAGAGGCAAAATGTTATGATCGACGTTGATGTGCTCTCTTTTCTAGATCCACCAGAGAAACCTAAACTTCTGGCCATTCCAGAAGTAGTGGAATTTGGTAAATCAGTTACAATAGTTTGTGTTGGATATGCTGTGCCTTCACCCAATTATGCCATCATCCACAACAATAAGATTGTCAGCGTTGAGAAGATATATACGATAGCTGCAGTGAAGTACTTGCATGCTGGATCTTACAAATGTCTTACTACGAATAAGCTTGGAAACAATTCAAGAATCTTTAATTTAACCATCTTAGGTAGGAATCATGCACCAGATTCCATTTTATTCTTGCATATGTTTATTTTTACATAAACACCTTCATTCTCTACATTGACCAACTAAAGGCCCGTTTACACGGGCGATTTTCGATGCGATTTTTCTCGTGTTGAACGATATGAAAGAGCGGATAACTGGCGAATATAATTGGGCCAACAATTTTGCTAACGCACTCACCAGTGAACCTACTCGATCGCATATACGCTAAGAGGAGAAAAATCGCGGCAAAAATCACCTGTGTAAACGGGCCTTAATACAATTAAATTCAAACCAATCCAATTTAATCCAAAACCATCCAATCCAACGCAATCATATGTAACTTAATGCAATCTAATTTAAAATAACCTAATGCAATCTATATAATCTATTATAATAAAAATCAACAGTTAACTAACATTTTTCATCAGGTCCAGCACACAAGGATGGTGAGATTGGAGTAACGTGGAGAATCATTGGCTCTCTAGGGTCAGCTTTCATAATGGGAATTATTTTCTCCTACATTATGTTCCGTTGCTGTTGCAGAAATAGAAAACCTCACTCAAAGGCAGAACCTAGCGCACCTCACGTTGAAGCTATTTACCAAGATGTTGATTTTAGAAAAACTAATTCCAAGGATAATTATGAATCGCTAACTCGGGTTTTCTCGGCGAGAAAAGAATCGGTATATAATGAAAACGATCCTACGTACAGCGAATTGAGTAAAATCAGAGATGGTGACAATACGTACCAACAGCTAAAGATTAAAATTTAAGATTCATCAACACGATTTTGGTTAGATCTTAGTTATTTATGTGAATCTTGAACGCGTTAGCGCCAGATTACAGAATTAAGATTCGTACAAATCAAAGTTGAAAATAATATTCAAGATAGATTTAGCTAAAACATGATTTAAAATAAATTCAAACACGGAAACAAGGTAAAAGTTTCTTGACAGACATCAGCTCTTCTCAGACATACATATGATGAATGACCAAACAAATCCAGAAATAAAAGTTTAGCGCATTGTGTAATCCCCATAATTACCTTCGTCACCTCGTAACCATTTGTTTTACGAAGGTCCAATTAATGACGAATTTACTAGTGATGCACCGATATTCATATCGGCGTATCGGTATCGGCGTATCGGCACTAAAATAAAAAAATCGGTATCGGTATTTTTGTTGTTGATATTACTGATATTTAACTGGCCCCTCAAAAGGCTAAAATGTGATTGTTTATTGGAAAAAATTTTGGAATGTCTTAAGTTGTGCTATGACTTTTTGGCAAACTGGTAGATCTGAGAACCAGAATTTGACTGTTATTTTCAAACAATATTAACTCTAAGAGTATTGGTGATCAGGTATACTAGTGGTATATTTTTATGGTGTCATCTTTGAGTTTTGTGAAATCGTGTAGACTATCGGTATCGGCAAAATATCGGCCTTGTGATATCGGTTATCGGAATATCGGTGAATTTCCATATCGGTGCATCACTAGAATTTACCTCATTAATTCTACAATAGATACGATTAACGTCTAATCGTACCACGGAATGATTAAAAACTAATCGTTAACAAAAATATTATAAAGTGACAGCATAGCATTTCAGTCAATTAGTTATGAAATGTCTCTCAAGCCTCAGGATTAGTAACATTTTACTAAACCTCCCTCGCCTTTCGGGCGCATTTAATCACTAATCGACATGAATGCCATGCTATTACTGACAATAAAACTGCGCTATCAATGGATACAAACAAAAATACATGAATCATGTTGCTTTATTGCTAGAAATAATGGCTACTCGCGCGAGAAATTGTCTTCAAAACATCATGTATACCATCTGAATACAGTGCAATATGAACATATGGTATAAGCTGCAAGTATAACTACTAGCTTGTGGGCAGCCCCAGACCACGTAAGCGATGTAAAGGACTGCCTGCAGCCTATACAAGTGTATCTTTCGGAAATCTTAAATATATAAGTATTACAAAACCGAAATGCATTACGGAATAGCAGCTAAGAGTACCGTGCAAAGAGTAAGGTATTTCGAAATGACCGATTTTAAGAATACCCATATGATCGAATAGTGCACGTTACATTAAGATGCATTTTCGTTTCAGTAGACTTTGTGCGTACGTTTCTCACGAGCAACGTTTGATTTAGCATGAAAATGTACACCATGAAAAGGAAAATTCATACCTGCAGCCGCCTAGACATCATAGAAAAATTTGGCCAATTGGTAGCGAATTAAGAAGGCCAATATACTTCCCAAAATCTAGAATTAAAGTAGAAAAAATACGCATATTACGCATAAAGAGTTATGAAAACATATAACTTGATTGGAACCGTAACAACTTCTATGTGATACTACGTTAACAACCCAAAACGAAAGAGGCGAACAAAATTTTACGTCCCAAGCATCATCCTTGAAATAACTATATAATGCTACAGCTACATGGTTCATTTATGACAACATTTATTTCGTAATCAGTGCCATACAAAAGCACATTGGCGGAGGCATGAAATTCTTGATTGCCTGTTAGTTTCCGCTTGCCTAGGAAATTTAAATCCGATTCCTTGATTTGCTTGTGTAGTGAAGACCAGTGTCTGGATCTACTGCTTATAGTAATTAGTAAATGTGCTGGATAAGAAACAGCTTAAACACTACAGTATGGAAAACAATACAACAATACCTGAAAAACTAGAATATATATTGTAAGTATCTTTTCATGGGTTGGTCCAGCCAATCTCAGCACAAAATTGATCAAAGTCAAATTAGTCATTTCTAAAAATTTCTTATCTTCACCAACATTTCGTCTCACATCAACCAAATGAAATATTTCGAAAACTCGTAAAATCAGCTTGCCTAGGAAATTTAAATCCGATTCCTTGAAAGTAGATTTGCTTGTGTAATGAAGACCAGTGTCTGGATCTAATCTAGAAGAGTAAACATATGAGTGAAAGTACTATTGGAAGTTTCAGGGTTTTTTTTTAAAGTTTAACTACAGAAGCTGCTATTGTATTCAAATACAACGTACTTTGGTAACCTATGCCTTGGACAAGGAATGACGTGGAAAAGTTGCGGTAACGAATAAATAAAATTTAAAACTTGAGGAATAAAAAAGAGCAGCAACGTTTTACTAAAATGGCCCAAGATTCCTACGACAGCAAACGTCATTCCAGCAAAGTAACAATACGTGTCACCGACAAAGACACTGGAAGGATACCTAAAAGAAAAACAATTTTGCAACAAAAACTTAGCAAACAGAAGCTAAAACTGTGAAATTGTGAATGATGTAGATCAAGAACAAGATGATGAGGTCATCAATTTGTGCCTAAGCCAGGCACGCTCACAGTGGTCTCTTTACTCACCAATTATAATATAATAATGCAGAAGACACAGCAAGGAACGGAATAAGGAGATACAAGGAGAAAAGATGAGCTCTCCAACAATCTCCTTGCAACTCAAGAAAGTTGAATACCATGACAGACAATGAGATGATCCAAGACTGACCAACTTCAACACCATTAATACCAGCAACAATATTAATCGCGTTTGTACAGAACACCGCTAGCATGCCCATGTACACATAATACAATAAACCTACAGTAAAGACAAAATATGGACATGCAGTAACATTCCCATGCAACATCTTATTCACAGAAAACACTCTTGCATGATGACAATAAAGCCTGGTTTCCATATTGTTGAAAAGATGGAGTCACCAGGGTTCATACACATTTCCTAAAATAAAATTCCTTGACTCTTCCATGATTTTTCATGACCAATTTCTTAAAATCCATGACCTGGATTTTCTGAATTATCAGTAATATCGCATTTTGTGATTCACATCAAAAAGTATTATTTCAAACAGGAACAAAATTCACGATTTACTCGCCAAATTGCTTCGTGTGATATTCATTTTTTGGTAAAACTGATGAATTCAAAATGATCGAAAAGGTTGCTGATGGAAAATATCAATTTTCCATGACTTTTCATGGCCAAAACTGATTTTCCAGGTTTTCCAGGCCTGGATTTGGAAATATTGAAATTCCACGATTTTCCAGGTTTTTCATGACCCTGCATTCAAACCCTGAGTCACGGTGTTTCTAAACAGCCAAAACAAAAAACCTTTCAAACTAATTATTAGCAAAGCAAGTTTTAGTAGCTAGATAATATGTATATATATTTTCCATGAGATTTACTGACACGAAGATGGAATATTGTGGCCATTGAGAGATATTGTGCCTCTTTGTATGGTACGACAGTTACAACCATATATATGGAAACCAGGCTTAACACTTGACGTTACTCTACTCAGGCACAGAACCACAAACATCTATATATTAGTTATCTGTGAAAAGATTTTGTGCTAACTATTAACTCACAATGCAGCCTATTGCACAAGACAACACAAGACATTTAAAGGTGGGTACTGCAGTTCCTTTTAATGGACAAACTCACACCCAGATGGTAGTAATTTTTAGAATTCTTCAAACTCATGGTAAGCTTATAATGGGTTAATAAGAACTATGCTAGAGCAGTACCTTTAATACCAATTACGCATGTCAAAAAGGTAATACTTGGAATTAAAACATGTATTTTACAACATTTAGTGATGTCAATGCTGTTCCCAGTGCCTACCTAGATTGACTGTTAATCCAAACATGAACCTCAAGGGCTTGGGAACAACAACAGTAGTAGAACCATAGTTGACAATATAAACCATAAGTATGGGAAGTGAAGCCATTGTAGGAAGAAATAGTTTATGACGCCATCTCAAATTGAGTACATCATCAGCAAATCCAAGAAATATCATACAACAGATGGACAATAAGGCTGCTATCCACTGGACAAACTACCAGAAAGTAAAAAAATGTTACTAAAAATGAGGAGAGTCAACTTTTAACCAAACTCGTATCCACAATTAGACAGTGTGAGTTAAATATGTAAAGAGTCTGCATTGCCACACAAATGCAGTATTTCAATGCACTGTGGTTGTCTTTATGGTGTCTAATGGAAATTATGGAATTTATAAACATTATGTAATACCTCATGATGAGGAAAATCAGCTGCACCTGTCTTCCACCAGACTGTCCAAAATGGAAAAGGAATGAAGAGAAAAAGGCATATCAGGTAGACAGCTCCACATAACACACCCATGGCCTCAGGACTAGAAGAAAAAAATGTTTTGGAAGTTTCTTAGAATTTATATTAGATGAGAAATATTCAATTGATAACCATCTTCACTGGCAAACCAAAATCATGATTCACATACCATACCAAAATCTGTAAATTTTAGTTTGGCATATTAGAAACTTTCAACAAGAGGGAGGGGGTAATGCACTGTATCATTAGCTTGAGATTGGTTGATGAACAGATTAAGCAAATGCATAATTAGAGAACAATCAAGACATTGCTTCTTAATGGGTTAATAATATATTAAGATATTGATTGGTAATGTGCGCCAGTATTTCTACGCCTGTTTATCTACTTTCCTCTCTCTCTAAATGCTATGCAAGATGATGTTACTCAAAGAACTTTAATAACAACAGTATTACATTTCTGGCTTGTTTTTCTTTCCTAAATCTTTGCCCTTTAGTCCAGCAGTGATAAACATCTCTTTCATGACAGGAATGACTTTCAGAGTGAGGACAAATCCTATTACAGACAGCAGCAGATTCAACACAAGCGGGTACACCACAATTTTCAAGCAATTCGAATGCAGCTCTTCACAACCCCGAAATACCGACATTTTCCGTATTTTCAAAATTTCAACAAAGACTGCCCTCCAGTATTCAATTTTAATGCAAATGAAGAATTAAATAAAGTCACACAGACTCTCCATGTACTGTACTAAAAATTAAAGTGAATAAAAAAACTACCGATAATTAGAATAAACAAGTTGCAACATTGCGAACATGAGGTCCCATTGGTCAGCGCCAAGATAAGTGAGCATCACGCACATGGTCACACGCACCACGCGGACGGTGGCAGAGCGAAGATCAGCGTTCTCACTTCTAAGGAAATTTCCTTAAAGTAAGGAAATTTCGACCTTTTTCTACTTTTCTAAGGAATTGTTTGAAGAATTATACTTTTTAAGGAATTTCTAAGGAAGTCTGAATTTTATCTGAAATATTTACTTTTGTTAACGAAACTACAAAAGTCATGAAAATTGAACAAAATGTGACAACAAATAAAAATTGTTGTTACATTATAATAGGTCTGACTGTTTAGTAACAGATGTTCGCTCTTTTGCATATGTGTTAATCAGTCACCGGTTTTTTTCAACTATTCTTAACTTCTGTGATAAGTTCTCGAACCTGACTGTCAGTGAGATTGCTTTCCACATTTTTAACCATGCGCACAAAATCTTCATCCAATTTTACTTGGTGTGCATGGACTCCATGGACTTTCATTCCTTCGTTTGCGTGCATAAGGCCAACGAGTGTTACTCTCTTTAGTGCATTTCTTATGCTCGTTTTAGTCAAATTTAATAGACTATCTTAAATTTAAAATTTAAAAGTCTATCTTGTCTTGGCTTTTGACAGTTGTTTTACACTTGTTTTGTTTATATATATTAATAAAATTATATCTTCTATTTGCGTAGTATAACTGATGAGTGATAACAAAATCAATTTTTCCCGCCTGTTTACACCACTGAACTATATACATGGAAGGCCAACTTCAGTCATTCGCGTAATCTAAAAGTGAAGCCAAAGATGGCGGAAATTGAAGGCATTCTTGTGCGTCATTTTCAGTCCCCTTGCGTGC
>JAOBYK010356688.1:0-16973 GCA_025434845.1 Phenganax subtilis | reverse complement strand
CTCCCGAGATGCAACTCGAGCAGGGATGGCAATGACCGTATGGGATGGCAAAGACCGTTTACGAAAGGGAAAATTGCGGAGCCGACCCCTTCTCCTGGAATTCACACCAGTCATATCAACACGGTGGATACTCTCTCTAATTCTCGATCTGTTAACTTTTATGCCATTCTTATGAACCATTTGTATTAACATACTTTCTCCACAATAAGGATATTCAGTAGTTATTTCCTTAACCTGAAATGAGTCATTAAAACAATTGCAACAACGGTTAGGAGACTATAGGTTAATATCAGCCAAGGACACAAGCACCAGTGTGATACAAATTCTTAGTTTGCTACCTTTTGGTCAAGATCAGTATCAGATATATCGGTAAACTGCCGTTTGCTTAAACCATACTGTCTCATTCTCCTGTACACTGTACTCTCAGAAACAGATAAAAGCCAAGATATCTCTTCAACTTTGAAATTTTCCTCCAACCAAGACTGGAGAACATCCTTTGGAATATAAAATTGTGGTGCACCACAACATGCATTTAATTTTGTTGGCTTTTTCCGACCAAATGTCGAACACGCGATTCTAAGAGACATGATGTTTTCTTTGCGCGTAACCCCTATCATTTCCATCTCTTGGACCGTCAATTTTCCAATAATATCAGGAGTGATTTTCTGGTCTATAAAATTTGTTTATTAGCTCCTCGAGGCCTAGCTTTTTCAAAACTTCCTCCATATTCCCTCTCTATTGCGTTTATTTACTAATATTTAGATTACATTCCCGCCAAATATATAGCAACTAATTATTTTCAATGATTATTTCTATTTATTGAAGTGTGCCCGCTGACCGTAATTGAGCCACAATTGCACATCGTGAAACAACGAATGGACATCATGATATGACAAAAGCACCTCACGAACTAACATGAGAGGTTCATGACGTAATTCGCGATCATGTAAAGGGAAAACTGAACAGTGAAATACAAAAACACTTCAAGTAGACATAAAATCGTTTCGTGGAACGATCGATTGACATCACGCACTATGCAATGCACCGTACAAAACGTGCTAAACACATAACAATACGACAAAAGTGCTGCATGTAATGAAGAAAGCACTACGCCAAATGGCACAGTTGCTAAATGTAGTGATAAAGCAGCGCACATATTGGTTACACTACCCCACAAAATGATAAAATAACCACATGTCAAGGCAAATAAACCTTGTTAAAAACAGCTGACCTACTGCATAAAGTAAACTTTTATCACTTAAGACAGTCGCGGCATTCCATATTTCCACACTTGTTGATGACAGTGCGATGTACACCAGCCAAATCTTGCTTGCGATGATGCTTCTGACCACTCAACAACTTAGTGAACTTGGCGATCTGCGTTGAATGAGATTTCTCGAAAGTCTTCTGAGAAGACGAGGAGATCATCCTTTTCGCAGTTTCAAGATGTTCATAACTGAGTGTTAACCATAATTCTTCATTCAAAGTAGCAATGCTATCGTCCACTCTTCTTAACTGTCTGCGAGTCCAAGAAATTCGTTCACGTACCAGTGCCAGTTCAGCTTTCTTTAAAATTTTCAGTGCATACTCAGAATATTTATTTGAGATGCGTAGCCCTTTAGGCACAACCTGGTTATCGCGGCACCTTTTTAGAAAGGTGAGGTTGTTGATCAATCTTGAACGTTGATTGTCGAGCTGATCAAGTCTTTTGAACGATGAATGTGTGTGCTCTCCATAGAGCTTCGTAATAAGTTCTTTGAAAGTTTGCATGGTGATTATCTATATTTTAATGTATAGTTTTGTGGAAACACCACGTAAATTTATATATGCAAAGCTTTCGGTCTGTAAGCCCGGACTGTCATCAGTGCAAAGCAGACTTTTCGCAATCACACGTCTCTTTTAAATTAAAAGTGTCGTGATCAGTTGCTCGCGTCATTTGACTAAATTAACGGTGAAAGTCACTCTCGTGCACCAACAAGAACACAGTTCATTTTAGCGATGGACAAATACGTGTATTCTCGCAAAATGAGAGAATCAATTGAAATTGAAAAACACAAAACGATCGCACAGGAGGGTAAACCACTGAACAGCATGTGGCGTGCTCTCTTTAACGTGCAAAATTAACTATGTTCTTCTTGTCGGTGCACGTGAGCGACTTTGACCGTTAATTTGGTCAAATGACGCGAGCAACTGATCACGACACTTTTAATTTAAAAGAGACGTGTGATTGCGAAAAGTCTGCTTTGCACTGATGACGGTCTGGGCTTACGGACCGAAAGCTTTGCATATATAAATTTACGTGGTGTTTCCACAAAACTATACATTAAAATATAGATAATCACCATGCAAACTTTCAAATAACTTATAAGTTTCTTTTATTTTAGGTAAAATTTAAAATAGATGTGAGTTAAATGATGTGTAATATGTAAACAATTTTAGGTTTGAAATATTTTGTCCTATGGCCAAGGTTTTGTGATTTCGAACTAAAAAGTGTCTTTGTAATAGTAATTTATACTAATTTTGTCCTACTGCCGCAGTTTTGTGATTTCCAACTTAAAAGATTGTCTAATGTAATTTAACGGGTGTTACTGTCTGTCCAAGAAATTTTATTAATTTTCCGACTTTTATTCTCGAGAAACAGGTGTTTAAGACCCATTCTGGATTTTATTTCTGACGAAAAATTGTCTGAAAAAGCTTCTTCCACCTGAAATTTGTGACAAATTTTGATTTCCGTCAAAAAGTGTCGGAAAATGCTTCTGCCACTAAAAATTC
The DNA here is from genome assembly GCA_025434845.1 of Phenganax subtilis. Taxonomy (NCBI): domain Eukaryota; kingdom Metazoa; phylum Cnidaria; class Anthozoa; order Malacalcyonacea; family Clavulariidae; genus Phenganax; species Phenganax subtilis. The sequence goes on along the minus strand of JAOBYK010356688.1, from coordinate 14,201 downwards.
GTCTCTGCTATAGTAGCTTATACTATTTGCGTCAAATCGCCCTCCGGAAATACGTGTTTTAGACCGACCCCCCTAATTTTGAAAATTGCATAATAGTAGCTTATACTAATTTTATTGATTTTGTTCAAAAATAACGCGGGTGGGTGTTGTTTTGTCCTAGTCCCCCACTTCTTACACTACTTACTTAAAAAAGCCTAGGCATTTCAACGATGTGCATGAGCAGATTATTTGTGTCATGTAGGCCTATTTACAGCCCTGATTTTGACCTTCACAAAGACCCGTTATTTTGTGAAGGTCACAGCCCTGATCAAGGAGCGGGAATGGTGTAAGTCAACTAAACAAAACTTCTTACATATGTCAACGTGCAAAACATGTCATACCTTACTAGACGAAAGCTGGCAAACAGCGCTCTTTTCTTGAACAATTTGGAGCAAACAAACAACACGCACTATGACAGAAATAAAAAAATTGTGTTCAAATATTGTATCTTTATGTCTTATTATTACACAGGGTACAGAAATAACTGACATTCCAGATGAAGATCAGGATGGTTTTGAAGAAAAATACATTGACAAATACATAGGTACAATAGACAGTACCATTAAATACCTTTCATTTCATATTTATGGCAGGGAAATTAGAATAGTATGTTTTCTTACTAGAAGCAGAAGCGCAAAATGAATATTAAATCAGCAGCATGTCCCAGTCGATATCAACCAGTTAATTGGCATGCTACCTAGGACTGGTTGTACGAAGTCCTTTTAGCTTGAACGGTAGATAGGCCAGAATTTCAAAACACTAACTCAATACTTGTTTGAATCTTTTAAATCCAGTTTCACGCCCTAGACTCACAGTTGGGTACATAATTAATAAACTCAGTTAAAACACATTCAGTTTGGTTGTATGACAAACATTTATGAATATGATTTCTGTTAGAAACTGTGCTTTCATTTTCAATGCATTCCAGGACTTTGTATTTATGTTTGAAACACCACCATAAAGGTCGATGCCCCTACCGATATTTCAAACTATTTTAGTTATTAATCATGGCAAAAACTACCATTGACTGTTTTTGTAAATCCTTTGAAATAACAATGTCAATATTTCTGTAAACAAAAAGAGCACAAGCATTTAATGGTGGGTATTCGGCTTCGTCGTACTCCAAAGAAATTAAAAAAGTCTATAGGTGCATAGATGCTGCCATCCTTGTTGAAAATATCTAAATGCACAGTTTTAGGACATACTAAAGGCTGGCTTTACGTGCCTGTAATTGCTTTAAAGATCGAGTCAAGATCTTTCTAAACCACTAAATAGGACAGTTTGAAAGTAGTTGCTGCGTGGTAGTGGCATCTTTTCTATATGAGATTTACTGCTAAGAAAACCGCTTTCGGCAGTTGAGAGATATGACGATGCAAACTTTTCGGCAATTACGACCATATGAAAACCAGTGCTTAAAGTGAAGCTACAAGTTTCCAAAAAGAGTGTATATTAGGCCCGGTTTACACTGTCAAAGTTTCAGTGATGGGAAATTCCAAGTTTTCAAGGGTATACTCAAAATATTTAAGTGAACTAATACAGCGCTCAACACTGAACTACTTCACTCTGGTACTTCTTCCAATTTTTCAGAACATAGAATTTCTCTGTGAAAAACTCCTACTTTGGTCACAGAAACTTTGATAGATATCAGTTAGCGCTTTTGTCTGCGTTTTCAGTGTATTCATGTGATTGCTTACGCCCAGAAATAGATAGCTTGTACTTTCACTATTGGGAAGCACAGCAGACTTTGAAAGACTTTTGCTAAATTTTATTATGGGTTAAAATGTACTAGAAGCACCATTAGATGCCCATATCAGTCCACAATAATTCACATGTTGTCCCCAATAATATAGTCAAAAAATTTAAATGAAATGATTTAAAAACGAACCGAAAACACTTTTTCCTAGTATAATCTAATGCAATCATTAACTAAATCAAACTATGTGAAACATCAGGATGTACATGCATGCCAAAGTGCCTATAATGGTACACCAAGGGTTTATATCCTGTCATGTCATGTTTGCTTTTCCTCATATACAGAATTACAGCATAAGTTTAACAGAATACCTGAATTTATTTAGGAAGGGGTGTTTTCTTCACAAAGTTCTTTCAAAAAGGAAGTTTCCTTCTTGAATATAAGGGGGAAATTATCACTGCAGAGGAAGGTTATGCAAGAGAGGAAAACTATGACCAGAAATTGGAAAGCTTTCTGTTTTTCTTCAAGGCAGGAGCAAAATCGTTGTGGTGAGTATGTCAAACAGTAATTGCCAATATGTCACCTATACACAATATAATTACTATTTTTCAAATGAATCCATGTTTACAATGTACTTTATAAAAATAAAAAGTGGGTTTAACAGCTATGCTTCACTGTTTACAGCAGATGGAGTAAAATATTATTAAATGGTATGTGATGCCCACAGCCAGTAATAGGTATTAAAGATGAGAATATAGAAGATATAGAGTATACATAATTATAATTATCAATCTCATCAAATCATGATAGTACAGGATGATTTATTTGTTGGGGTGGGAGCCCTGCTACTTGATGTATGTAGAATGTAACTAGTAGCCAGTTTCTTTAGTCAACCCAATGAGTGGTGATTCATCTTTGGCTTCCTTATGCAATGCAGGCACTGGTTATTTCTTCGGCCTACATACTTCACTCTTGGCCTCAAGCCAAACAATGCTATTAGTCAGGATAAAACAAGTAAAATCTTCTGTTAGCATACACACAGTATGGCACCATAGTTATTTGCTTAAGGAACTGAAGGCATCTATCTTGGCTTGCACAAGTAAGATATAATCTGTTATTTGCACACAAAACAATAGACTGGAGCATGGTTAGGGGCTTTCCAATCTGGGGATTACATAGTTAGCACATAGTTGTGTCAAGCTCATATTAAGACACTCCTTAGCCCCAAAAGTCATCTAGGTTAGACGAGTAGAATAAAAAAGTACTGTGGAGCATTGTGATTTAATGGGCTATCATATAGCTACTCAGTGTTGTTTGGCATCTTGATGGTGTGGATGCCACTTTCTCACAAGGACTGGGAAGACTTGTCAATGATGCACCACCACGTGCAACTAATTGCAAAATGCGGCCAGTCACTAAAAATTGCCAAACATGCCTAGCACTGTTCGCCACCAAAAACATTGGCCCCGGAGACGAGCTGCGTTACAACTATGGTGTAAAGAATCTACCATGGCGAAAGAAATCAGGTACAAAATATTTTGCTTCGTGCAATTTTAGTGCTCCGGAATCCATTAAATTCAATAAGCATACTTGTTGACCGTTGGGAATTCAGGAAAATGCCTGAGGGCTACGGGCATTTGTGAAATTGACAGATGCATGAAATTTACACATTACGTTTATTAGTTGGACAACTTGTACTATTTCTAATGGCAAGTCAAAGGCAATTCTCCCAAGTATCGTGCATGTTAGGTATCCTAATAGGACAAGCAATATAACATTCATCAATACCTGTCAAATGCAAGCAAACCTGTTTAACACCATGTCGTTCGACACCCACGCTAGAACAATGTATTCTCGGTCATAGATAAATAATTCAAAGCTGACAATACCTCTTATCAAAAACACGTTGAGTCAAGCATGAACTAACAAAACACAAAAAAAGCGTTACCACAAAATCTTGCACATTTGGTAGCACAGGCAATCCAAAAGAATGTGTTGTGGGAACAGTGACTTCGTCATCAGAATCTGTTTACTTTAAAAGAAACTGTACAGTATTGATATTTCACTTGGCCATTCCTAAACGTTTACTATTGGTGAGAATGAGCTGAATCTTTAGGGTAGTTTTCTTACACTGAAAGACGACTGAAATCTCTGCTAGCAGGGCCATCTGAACGGCCAATGGAAATTTTGCTCACGGTCAAATAGTCTTGCACAAAGTTGTGCGTACTTAAATGCAAGTAGTAATATAATACTAAACTATTTGCAGCAATAGAACAAAATCACACTTTTAGCAATTTCATCGCAAGCTTCTTCATTGCCATGCAACCAAATCTTTTGAGAAGATTCACTCAAGCCCATGTGGCACGAGGAACATTCAATAATTTGTTAGTTTGTATACAAATTAAAACGGGCAACATGGATCGGACAACATTGTTAATGCATTAAAAAGTAAGATGCTAAGAGATGAAGCATACATAATCACTGCAGTAATTACAAGAAACGGCAATTTACATATTTCATATTGATGTCAGCAAAAGGTGGCCGTTTCGCTACACATTGTTTTGATATTTTCATGAGTTTTCATTTTCAGCTCAGTTTGAAACTTGATTTCTCTTTTGGGCGCAACAGAGCACTGCAACCTTTCATGGACGAGCACTAATAAAGAAAAACATGTGTTTTATAAAATAAGAAAATTAAATTTAAAAAAATGGAGATAGGAATTAAAAAATTAACTTGTTCGGCCGATAAAATTGAATCATGTGAATTATATTGTTATTCGAGTGAGGCAAATAACCTGACGCGTTTTGACCAACTTGGTCAAATTGTCCACTTCGAGGTCAGAATTTTTCAGTTTTCATACCTTACATCTAAGCTGGAATTCAAGAATAAGGATACTGTAAGTGCACATTTAAAAGAGATTGAAAACGAGCCTATGCTGTACTTCTTAACGAGAAACAATATAATAAGCATTCAGATCAATCTTCTCTATATTAACCAAAAGTGCCATAATGTGCTCCACTTATAAACGTCTTTTTAGTTTTGCCTATCTGGAAATGATGGTTAGACAGGGTGATTGTAGGAAGCTCATCTGAAATCTGAAATCTGAAATTCTCAAACAAAACTTTGTGTCAATATACAATTAGATATAAAAAAACCGATTTATCCCACTAAACAGTCAGGAAAATATAATCGAATATATAGCAGAGTTTATCGGCCCTCATATGATCAAGTCACTGAGTAAAACAATTAGGCTATAAGGTTACTTCCTATAGTAACTCTGTGATTAGTATGATCCCCTCGTCAAGAAGAGAATTTATCACCATAATGGGGGAAAATGAAATTAAAATACCTGTTATTTCCTTTGTAGGACCTGTGAACAACTCAGGAAAAAAGGATAACTTGGGAAATTCAGTGACTGAAAGTAGGCCTGAAAGTAAGAAATATTAAATTGTGTTATAAGGCTGTCTTTGTTCTATAGGCGCGTGCATGACCACACGGAAATTAACGAGTAACAGTTAGGCTCGGGTTCACAGAGTTAATAGAGAGTTTAAGCAAGCAGCATTTTTGACAACACGGACGTCGACCAGAAGTGAACTTGACATTCTCCACCAAATCACCGTGCTAGACACAGTCCTTTGACATTTCTTATGCCGTTCGCGTTGTCGAAATCGTCGCTTGCTTAAAGCTCTCTAATATTTTTGTGATAAGAGTAGGAATTTCGCATTATGGTTTGAAGGATTTTCGAACATATTATAAGGGATCTAAAACAGCGTTCAACACAGAACTGTTTCACTATGACATTGGCAGTTCTTCAGAACTTAGAATGTCTCTCAGAAAAATTCCTACTCTGATCACACAAACTTTGACAGAGTAAACCAAGTCTTATCACACCGCATTTGAAAACTAAGGATTGTTTGTAAATTTCTGATGCTATAAAACGATTGTTTGGACACTAATTTCTACTTTCATGTGGACAGCTTGGGGGAAAATAAACTAAAAATGTGTTTATACAAGTCTAAAGATGAAAGACTTCGTTCGGTGTTATCAAACGGTATGATACAGTTGGCAGCTGTTGCCACAATATTACATATTGGGACCTGATCCATTCACTAAAAAATACTGAAACACAACTTTACAGCTTTGGATACATCAATCCCATGAAAAAAGCACTTTTGCAAAGAACCGCATCACACTTAGAAGAATTTGTAATAAGAAGAGAAATGAATCAAATAATGATGTTTAAAACTTCAAAAAACAGTGGACCGAAAATGTCAACCATTTTTAAATAATATAGATTTTGAAAACTATTATTCTAGCGACAATCGATGTAAAAATTTAGCAATGCAGTCACTGCGACAGTCGCTCTCAGTACAAAAACATACGTTTTTAGAAACTACATTGTCGAAAAAGAAAGAAAAACCAAGAAATTACTTTGGCGTCTTAAAAAAGAAAGTCTATGAGGGTAATTACTTGTTATTGCTTTGATTTTAAAATAATGTTTGTATGACTTGGTGTATTGTAAACCCGTTACGCCCCAATTAAATCACGCCAATGTTCCACAGAGTAACGCCAGACGATTTTATGTGTCAGGCCGATTGTTCGACCCGTATATCTTAACGGTGGATAAGCTCAAAATGAAACAATATTTTCTTTCAAAGAACACGCTATAGAGGACTAGACTTTTCCCATATAAAACGTTAAGGGCCTCTTGTTACACTTGGTTCAAGTCACCTAATTGCCGCTCTCGGCATTTTCCTGTTTTCCCCCCGCTTTTCTGTTGCCTTTACACCGAGTGAAATGTCGGCAACACATATTTCGATTTCAAAGAGAAAAATCTCTATCAAAGCACATAATAATATTTCCAGGAGGGAACTGCTTTGAACAGGAAGAAAATATATTTACTGTTCAGCTGGGTTTGGTACAAGTTTTAGGACGTACAGCGCAATGATACATATGCGTGATGCATCTTCTAACTAGTACTTCTATAGCAAACAAACACTTCTTTAACAATTCGCAGGGAAAATCAAAGAAATCTTCCTCCAAGACAGAAACTCAGGTAATCACAATTAAATCCTAAGCAACAGAAAGCATACATTGGATATTGTCTTTATCCTATGGTTTAGGGGTAAATGTATAGTGTTATTTGTAAATTAGCAATATCTAGCTGATACAGTAATAATCACAAACGGTAATTAAGCATCCTTAAAGTAAAAATAACTCAGATGCTTAAAAAAGCTAGTTTGGGAAAGGTTTCCAAAGTGACAAGTATAGTTCCAGTTATAATAACATAAATACTTGTAAAAATTTGCCATGCGATTGCCACTCGAAATAACAATTATATATCGAAACAGTCGCCTCATATAATAATGTGTTACCAACTTTATTTTGCTCTAAACAACACAGCGATCTTGAAAAATTAACATAAATTAACATAAACTTTAACATCCCATAAGTCTCTGCGCTACTGGTTCTATCGTTGCCATTTTATTTCTCGATCTTAACTCATCCATCCCAGCCTCTGGCATGGTTCTAAGAAAAGACGATTATTTGGTAAAAATAGACCTGAAAGATGCATACTTTACAATACCAGTGTGGAAAAACCACCAAAAATTCCTTCGGTTCATTTGGAAAGAAAGAATGCTCGAGTTTGCATGCCTTCCCTTCGGCCTTTCCAGTGCTCCTCGAGTTATCACAAAATTAATGAAACCTGTTGTCTCCCAGCTCAGGCAACAGCGTATTTGTCTGATTATATATCTGGACGATATCATGATTATACCCGAAACGAGCGCCCTAGCCATTCAACATGCTCAGACCACCAAAAACCCTCTGGAGGCTCTGGGCTTTGTGATAAACCATCAAAAGTCCATTCTGATTCCATCAAAGAAGATGGAATTTTTGGGCTTTGTGGTAGATTCCCAGACTATGACACTTGCTCTTCCTCGCGACAAGATCCGGAGAGTAAAGAAAGAGTGTCGACACCTCCTAGAAGGGGAGGAGGTGACAGTATGGGAGTTAGCCAGGGTTCTTGGGCACCTAACTTCATCTATCCAGGCTGTCTTTCCAGCACCTCTACACTTCCGCCACTTGCAGGAAGACAAAAACAAAGCTCTGGGGTGCACACCAGCCAAAGAGGAACTGGTGTGGTGGCGCGACAACCTGGATGCATGGAATGGGAGGGCTCTAGCCACAGGGAGCCCCGACCTGGTCATAGAAACCGATGCATCCCAACAAGGCTGGGGGGCATACTGCATGGGAACTGCTACAGGAGGACAGTGGTCTCAAGCGGAATCTTCTCTACACATCAATTGTCGAGAACTTCTGGGAGGGGCCTTTGCTGTGAAAACATTCGCCAAAGCCAGAGCCAGGATGACTGTACAGTTGCTGATGGACAATGTAACAGCAGCCCACTACATAAACAAAATGGGGGGTACCAAATCCCTAGTTCTAGCCCAACTAGCACTCGACCTCTGGGATTGGTACCTCGAACACAAGATCACCTTAGAAGCGAAATACCTCCCAGGAGTGTTGAATGTTCAAGCGAACAAGGAGTCCAGAGTAATGGTCGACCGACACGACTGGAGGTTAGACCCCCAGGTATTCTTGACACTCAACCAAACGTGGGGTCCTCTAAAGGTCAATCTCTTTGTGACCAGACAAACAACTCAACTGTCGCGGTCTTACAGTTGGAGACCAGATCCACAGGCAGAGGCCACAGATGCATACAGTCAAGACTGGAGCCAGGTGAGAGGATATGCATTCCCTCCATTTGCTCTAGTGGGCTGATACCTCAAAAAACTTCTGGACCAGAATGTTCCATTTCTAGTGATAGTAGCACCTCTTTGGCAATCCCAGCCCTGGTATTTCCTCCTTTTGCAGTATTGCATAGCCCAGCCAATCCTCCTACCCCAGTATCAAAGCTAGCTAACACGGCAATCAGAGAACTACCCCCTAGGCGGTCTCCAGTTAGTCAGGTGGATGTTATCAGCCAATCCTACACTAAAGCAAAGATTTCACAACTAGCTCAAGAACCATTGCTTGCAGCATGACGAAAAGGACTGCAAACACCTATGCTTCAGCTTGGCGAAAGTGGGATAGCTGGTGTAGTCAGCGGGAGATTAATCCAGTTCATGCGCCAATAGAGACAATGCTTGAATTTTTAACTAGTGAATTTAATTCAGGGAAAGCCTACAGGACATTGAATGTCTACAGATCAGCTATATCCAGTACCCATCCTTTTATTGATTTTGTGAGGGTTGGTGAGTATTCCTTAGTGGTTCAGCTTCTAAAAGGAGCATATAACTTAAGACCACCCATGCCAAGATACTCTAGCATGTGGGATGTTGAAGTGGTCCTTTCATTGAAAACCTGGGCACAAACAACAGGTTGTCTCTCAAAGAATTGTCACAGAAGTTAGGTATTCTTTTGGCTTTGACAGCGATGGAACAAGTTTTGAAGTCACAGCCCATGATTTGCGATATCGTCACTTTACTCGGGATGGGGTGACGTTTCATTTGCTGGAATTGACGAAAAAATCTAGAGTAGGATCGGCGTTGAAATCCTCCTTTCATGCTAGCTTCCCCAACAACCCTAAGCTTTGTGTGGTTGAGTGCTTAAAAGAGTATGAGAAGTGTAGGCTAAAGTTTCATCCTTCAGATCCTTCTAGTCCTAACAAACTTTTATTGTCTTATGTGAAACCCCACAAACCAATCTCTTCCTCTACATTGGGCAGGTGGTTGAAAGAGATCATCTCCATGGCTGGTATAGACTCTAGTATATTTAAAGCTCATTCAGTTAGGGGGGCAGCAGCTACATCCTCTTTTAATATGGGTATTCCTTTACAAGATATTCTGAAATTAGCAGATTGGTCTTCGGACTCCACATTTAAACGCTTTTATTACAAACCAACTAATCAAGCCTTTGTGGCCCGTTCTCTACTATCGGGTAGCCGAGAAAGTAAGTGAACACAAGTATTCCTTCTCAGCTTTAAAGTCACATTGTTATATGAGGCGACTGTTTCGAAGTATAAATCACAGATTATGCAAGGGCTGCTTGTGGCCTGAAGTATAATATGGATTATACAAGAATAAAGGATATGAATATAACAATGTCCTTCCCACTCCAGCCTAGGTTGTACCAACTCGGGTTATCAGCAGCACATTATGCCAAAATGATGTTTGGAATTCAGAAGAAGTCCTCCTAGTAGTGGTTACACTATTGCACAAAAATTACAAGTTTCAACAACTGCTGTTTCTATTAAAGGATCCGTGACTAAGAAAAGAGATCAGGCCAGCTTAAAGGAAGCTGCAGTTGAAACTGAACTTAAAGGTTAGCATTAGAACATGATGACACCTAAAGCACCCTACGAGTGCAACTACAGGGAAAGTTATGGATTGCAGACGTCCTACTTAAGCCTGCACCTTTGGAGTGCTAAAATGATGTAGTAATCACGTTTAATTACCTCCTAGAACTTGTGTCGTGTCAGAAAATGAGTGTGACATAAACCTTGGACTTCGTTATGTCAGTATTTGTTGTGATGCAGTAAACAAGCCTTTGAATTTTGACACAGATGGAGAAAGAAGTTCAGCTTTTGTGACTCTGCCAATCAACACAACTCAGACACTTAGTGGTTCTGTTTCTCATTATAAAGATATTGAAAGCGAAGTCTCAGTTTACAACGTAATTTGGGAGAGGTTTACTTTTGACGTCATTACAAATACAGGGGAAAACCCTAATGTTGGATCGGTGTTGCTAGAACTTCATGTAAAATAAATGAGCGCAAGTGAGTTTTACAAAGAACAAAAACTTAGAGACTTGTATTACAATCCAAAAACTGGGTACGTGTCTACTAAGAAACTTTATCAAAAATCGCATGAACAAGATTTGAACATTTCCAGAAAACAGATCAAAGATTGGCTCAAAACTCAAGACACTTTTACGAGATATAAACGTATTGTTAAAAACACAAAACACTTCAAACTTATGTAAACAATTTAGCCGATCAAATTCAACTTGATCTCGTGGACACGAGTAAATTCAGATATAAAAACCAAAGTTATAATTGGAATCTCACAGGTGTAGAAATATTATCTAGATTTGGTTTTGCTATTCCTGTTCGTAAAAAAGACACTCAGAATATGACTGAATCTGTAAACAAACTTTTGGAAGAGTTCAAGTCTAGATTCAGGGAATACCCTAACGTAGTTCAATTAGACGAAGGCAAAGAATTTAACAACGTAGGAGTTAAAACTTTGTTGGAAAATCATGGAATAAAGTATTTCTCCAGCAAGTCTGACAAAAAAGCTGCTATCGTGGGAAGATTTAACAGAACTTTAAAGTCTATGATGTGGAAATATTTCTACTCTAAAGGAACCTATGAGTGGGTAGACATTTTACCAGAACTTGTTTATAATTACAATCATACAAAACACAGCGCTACGCATTTGAAACCTGCTGACGTCAGCAAAAATAACGAACATCAAGTGTTGGCTTGCTTTGTTTGGACATTGGACTGGGAAATACCCTTTACCAAAGTTTAGAATAGGAGAATGAGTCAGAGTGAGTAAATACAAAACTATTTTTGAGAAAGGATATGAAGCTAATTTCACAAACGAGATTTTCAAAATCAGTAAAGTTTTCAGAGAAGATCCTACCACGTATGAAATTGAAGACATTACAGACAACGAACCTATTCTTGGGAAATTTTGTGAAGAAGAAATGAGTCCTGTGGATAAACTTGATGATGTTTACAGAATCGAGAAAGTTCTAAAAACTCGTGGAGATATGGCTTTTGTAAAATGGCTGGGTTATGAAAATAAACATAATTCTTGGGTAAAAAATCTGACATAACAAAACTATAAAATAAATGGAAGATATTGAATTTAATGACTTAGATCTAGAAAAAACTTCTCCACCTGACCGAGAATTTGAAGGCTCAGTTCTAGACAACAATGACGTCACACAAGAAACATCATTTATCAATCCTTCATTTGAAAAGTTTGATTTTGATCAACTTCAAAGACCTGAAAATCAACCAACTCATGCAGTTGAAAATTTCATAAGACAAACTAATCCAGGTTTCAGGTTTCATAACACGGTTAGAGAAATTGAATTTAGAAATAATATTGGTGTCTCAGCAAAAAATCATATAACCTATAAACCATTACAAGCTAATAATGAAAGAGGAAGTGCGAAAATTGTTCTATTAAGAGATAAAAATATACTTAGATATAATGCAACTGTAAAATCAGTACTTATAAAAAATGCAATAAGTCAGTTTAAAGAAGAAATAAGTCTAATAGTAAAAGAATGGAAAAACACCCAAGAGTTAGATTCGGATAATTATAGTTTTGCAGACACAACAGCAGATATGTCATACATTGATGGTGTAAGTCCTCACGAAAATCGAGAGCTTCAAGGTGTATTAAATCCTACTGAAAACACTACTGGTTGTCTTGGTGATGAAGGTGCTTTACAAAAACAAGCCAATCATTTTCTAAAATTACACGATCAAACCATAGATCAAAGAGATGCCACAAATAATCCTGAAGAATTTATAGAATTAGAAGAAAGAGCCGTGGGTCTTAGGACAGCCTATGATAGAACAATAAGTCAAAGAAGTAAAGAAGAAACTAAAAAGTTACAAATTATAGATGTTAAACGTTTTCAAAAATTTAAAAAATGGACTAAAGAAAATTTAGTTGCTTTAAGTGGTGTTGCCATAGCAATTGGCAGAATAATTACTTCTGCGGTCGTCGGGGGTAGAACTGTTATACAAAAAGGAGCTCAAGCAACGAGTACTTTTGCTAAAACCTTAGCAAAAATAGCCAAAGAGTTAGGTCCAATCGGAAGTACAATCTTAAACTTTATCGCTACTGCTTTGAAATGGGGAGCAAAAGGAATAAGTTTTTTAGCAAATAATTTATGGATTTTAGCTTTAGCTTTGACTTGGTTTGTTTATGACTTTTACAAAAACAAAGGTAAAAAAAAAAAAAGTTACTAAATAAATGAGCATGGAAACTTTAATACCAGGTTTTAGAAAATTAAAAATGTCTGATATCAAAGGTATTAGAACTAAACATGTAATTACTTTTAATCCAAACAAAGCGAATCCTGGAGAAGAAATTTATGTCAATATTCCAAAATTGAAATCTGATACTTGTTTGGCTCCTGACAGTTTGTGTTTGAAGTTTGATTTTAAAAATAAAAATGATAAATCATGGTTCTTAAATAATCTTGGAAAACTACTTGTGGAAAAATTAACTGTGAATGTTGGAGGTGAGAATGTTTATAATAATAATGGACAAAGTGAATTGGAAGTTTACAAAGATCTCTGGTTACCTGAACATGTTCGAGATGAACTTGTAGACTATAGCCCGCCGCACACTAGCGCACTTGCCACGCGTACTTGTTATTCGTGACAAGTAGGATCGACAAAAAATCCCAGTGTGCAGGGAAGTTTTGAACAACATTTGTCATTCGTGACAGATGAACCAAATATCAAACATGCTTGATATTTTTCGTTACGTGTGACATAAAATCCTCATGTGCGGAGAGCAAGCGACAAGTGCGCCCGAAAAGATAAAAACGCGCATGCGCAATATTGGCAAAACAATATGGCGGATTGTTTACATGATGAAGATTTGTCAGACGACGAGGAGGTATTGCTACTACTTCTGTTGTTACGAAGACATCGCCGACGCTTGAGAGCAGCCCATCGTCAAAAATGGACTAAGCGTTGGCTGCTCAGAAGGCATAAGCAAGGAGTCTGTGATCATTTATTCAAAATATAGGGGACTCAAAATAAGTCATTTGAATGTACGAAGTTTACTTCCGAAGATTGATTCGGTACGCTTATTTATAAGCAAGAATCCATTTGACGTTTTTACCTTATCTGAAACCTGGCTTAAATCTACAGTTACTGATGCAGAAATTAACATAACAAACTATCTTATTGCTCGTCAAGACCGTAAATATAAAGCTGGTGGTGGGACAGCTATTTATATTAAAGAGAGTTTACCATATCGAACGCGCGATGATTTATGTAATAAAACAATTGAAACATGTTGGATTGAGATTATACGACCTCGTACGAAATCAATGTTTATTTGCTCAGCCTATAGACCGCCAGAACTTCCATTAAGTAAATTTCTCGAGGAACTTAACAAAGATCTTTCTAAAATTCAAGAAAACGCAGAAATTGTTTTATTGGGTGATTTCAATGTCGACTACAAACAACGCTCAACGGACAGATCGCGCATGCAAACACTCGCACGAGCTCACTCGATCGAACAAATCGTTACCTCACCAACAAGAATCACCGAAAAAACGCAATCAATGATTGATTTGATTTTTGCGAACAACATTCCACGCGTTGTCTCTAGCGGGGTTTTTCCTTTGTCAATCAGCGATCATTCCCTCATATACTGCACTATTAAAGCTGGACTTCCTAAATCTGGTGGATGCTATAGAG
>JAOBYK010356466.1:0-16986 GCA_025434845.1 Phenganax subtilis | reverse complement strand
TGTAAAAGCAGTTATTAAAACCATCCTCATTTAGTAATTAGATAAAGACATTAATGAGATTAATTTTATACCTGAAATAGCGTGAAAACCTGGCAAACATGAACATAATTCTTCTCCAAGTGCATCTGAGACAGACGTGATATTGATTAAGCGACACCTATTCCCGGTCCCTGTCATTATGTACAGTTCTTTGCCAAAAGTCTTTTGCATCGCAGTGCAGAGCAGAAATACATCTGTGTCTGGCGTTTTAACGATGATGCAGTCATGAGTATTAGCTGCATGACTGGAGTGAAGAAGTAAGCGCGTGTCAGCTTCCTCGTGATCACAAGTAAGTTCAGCGACGTCTTGTCTTAGAATGCGATCACTTTGAGAATGAGCTGGCGTGAAGAGGTAGCATTTATCTTTCGAAGTGACGTACATGTACTGTAAACTGTCAAATTTTGAGGAGCTGAGGGTACTCCAGTGATCACACAAAAATACGATCAACGACTCTTTGTTCTTTCCCGAACTCATGTACTTCTTCCATTGCTTTGGAATGCTTTGATCTTTGTTCAAGATATGGACCCTTTGTGCACCTTGGGCTCAGTCCGCTTTGCTCTTTCGGCATTCTTGATACTTATTTCTGGGTATGTATCTGCAACAAAATCCAGTCGGGTAGATTTCCATTTCCGTGCAAGCTTCACCAAATAGGACAGTGTGGTTTCTGCAAAATCCCGATATGATTTCCACTCGCCTTTTATTATCTGCAATACAGCCAAAGCGTCTACGATCAAGGCGTTATTATCTCCAATGTTCTCGGTATCTACTTCTGGATTGTCTGCTGCACTCTCCAATAACTCGAACATTTTGGATTTTGCCGTTTTAACAAGCCCACCGGACACTGTTGCGAGGGAAAGCAGGTAGTCGCTGAGACTGTATGAAAATATGTCTTTCAGGTTGATTTCACGGGTTTTTGACATGACTAACAAGCGAGCGAAAAAATATCGTGTTGTCTTGACAGCAAGTTATCTTCCCTTGCTATCTTTCATCGTTAATTTCTTTGATGTAAACACTCTCAGGTTGTTCCTCTTTATGGGTGTGAAAATATCTGGGTTGTCGCCAAAGAGATTGTTCTGGCAAAAGTCTAAAAATTGCTGCTCTCCAAGTTCTTCTGCATTCAAAATACCATCAGCAACATTGCCTTCGACTTCCACTCCGCTAGCAATACCAATGAGCTCGGTTCGTTCCGTGATAAACTGATTTGTCATACTATTAATGGTATTTGTTACATCATTCACTGACTTTTCGTGTCTTACGCATCTGCTGGCATCGAGATCTTTTCGTTCTCTAAAAATTATGGCAAAATAATTTTAGATCTGCGGACTTACCAATATATGTGCTTCATTATTTCTTCAGAGTAAGTGGAAACATACCTTGCTCCACAATTCATCCCAGACATTGATTTGCATCGTTGAGTGATCGCGGCCCTTTCTGACTGTGACAATAACCACCTGTGCACTGCATCTTTATTCATGGAGAAACCCACTAAACCACCTTTAGTCTTAGAGTCTCTGTTAATTGTTTGTTCTATTGTTTGGTCACAAGCCACTGCAGAAAATCCATGACCAGTTTGCTGTGTCACGGAAAAGTTAGACGACAACTCTTGAGTCATTCCTACCAAATACAAACATATGCAATCTGATTAGAATATTCCCAGGAAATAAGCTTACTTTTCGCAACAGCCAAAAATGCAAGAAGTAATTGATACAGTATATCACAAAAGTAATGGATGATTACAGGAAAATATCAATGGTGATGACTATGTATAACCTGGATGAGTTGTTTCCAATGATGTCATCTCTAACCAATATGCCGAACCGTACCTCGCATAATTTACTTTATCACATGCGTAAAACCAAGGAATCATCGATCTAAATGCTGCCAAATGTAGGCTCCAGTCAACCAGTCTAGTTCCTCGGATGAATTTCAGTAGTATTCTTTTCACAGAAAAAGTATACATTTGGCCACCACATCAATTGATTGGTATTTAGTAAGTATACAATAAAACGCAAAAGACCTCCAACGTTCAAAAAGGAAATTTTATGTACTTCACCTATCATTTGGATATAAATGCTCCAATAAGAGAAGGTTTTTGACTTTGCTGATGACTTGGCAGTGAAGACATCGTATTGCATCACTATATCTTTAAACTGTTGACTTTCAATGCAATCATGCACGTCTGGGAAGGAGTCTCTCATGCTAGTAACGAAGGAGCAGATGTTATCCTTGGTTTCCTCATCCAGTGAGTCCAAGAATGCTTCAAATCGAAGACGTTGTAATGCTTCATACATTATTTTATGGCAAAAAACCGATCTGTTGTAATGCCTCCCTGTCAGTACTCCTTTGATGGATCCTTCACTGACCAATCCAGATTCAATGAACACATCCTGTGGCGTAATATAAGATAATTGAATTGCTCAGTTTCATAAATTAATTGTACTGTATCTGTACCACTTGTGAAGATGTATAACAGGATAATGACAAAGTCAAATTGATATCTGCTATCGACCGTGTATACACTGATCATTGTTTTTTACCACATGCAACATACCTTCAGGCCTCCATCTTCAAAAATCTTGGCGATAGCTGACAAAAATGACATAATTGCGTGGAATTCTCCAAGCCTCACAACAAAACGCTTGTAGAAGACATCGTTTTTCCATCTGACATGCTGAACTTTGGCGTAAACCGCTTCATCAAAGACCAACGTGACGTAACGTAACTGCAATTTGTCTGCTCTCATCTCACTTCGTTTTAGAATGACGTTTATTGTCGAGTATTCCGTTGGCGATGCGTCTATGATAGGAAGGTAACCAATTCTTAAAACATCTGGAATGTCACTGTGAGATAGTATGGTGTTAAAGCCTGTCCATGCTGGTAGAACGTTACGGTCTGATGGAAACATCTTCACCAACACGTATGCCAAATCTATTTCTTGAGCCACGCCACCAGAAGCACTTGTGGTTGTAATAAGCATTGTTTCAATGTTAAATTTCGGCGTCTTCTTTACTCCAAGGCTAAAAGGTAGAACATCAGAATGAGGCGCTTGCACTGTACGATGCGATTTACTGACTTTTGCTGTCTCTCTCCTTCTACCATGATTATTAGACGTAATTTTTTGGGTAATAATACCATTCGTGACATGTGTTTGCTTCTTTATATCTTCGCCAAAATCGATGTTGTCGTATATCAAGTTTACAGCTTTGTTCGCAACAAATTCTTTAGGGATAATCTCAGATGAGTTTATAACCAGCTGCGCCAAAGCTGTATCATAAGACATCGTTGACGATAAAGAGACGCAGTGTCCGAGACCATTCAGAATGTGAATAATGCCAGTACATCCAGATAATTGCCTTATTGCCATAGCAAGTGCTAAAGACTTTGGTGTCTGATTCCTCCGCTTACTGCAATTATAGACTACATCTTGACATATCGAAAACACCTTTCCAGAAAGCTCTTCGTTAATGTCGATATAAGTTGACTCTTCAGGAATGTCCGAATGACCCAGCAACCACGCGATGAAATTGAAAAGAAGAGGAGGTACCACCTTCTTCACGTTTTCCGAAGTGAAATCAGCTGCGAGTGGGGGCCAATTTTCATACCACGATATTTTCCTGTTGCGAATTCTTGCTTTCAGATCAAGTGCCACAGAATATATCTCTTTCATTCCTATTCCTCTGGTTTCACATCCTGGCAGTTCTGACAAGTCTTCTTCATCTTCAGATAGATCAAACTCCAAATCGCTTTGTTCCTCCACCGTTAACGCCTTCTCAACCTCGTTTCCTTGGCTTAAATTTTCGGCAAACACAATCTCGCTCGTAGATCTTCTCTTCGGCGTATGGAAAACTAACTGAGGGAACCTCTCTCGTAGTCTTCTCTTAAGACGAAAGGTTTTGTAATTTGACGCATCTTCTTTTTCAATTTCATGAACTTTCTTCACGAATACATCTCGAAGCCTACTCATATAAAAAATGTTGTGATTGACAATAACCTCTTGTTTCACAAAAGAACAAAAAGACTCGAACGCCTTGTTGTATTTGTAGGCTTCGTATTTTGTATGTTCTGGACCGTCAGCCTTCCTTAAAAAGGAGGTGTAACATTCATAGCATCGTCTATAATATTTTACTTCCAGGGCGACGCAGTCGTTTCCCAAAATATGTAAAAGAATTCGTTGATCATCTTTCTTTGTAGCTGCTTCTCGAAGTCTTCCTCCATCAAATGTTTCTGCAGATACCAATTTGTCTAATTTTCGCCTTTTCGTTCTCTATTGAATAATTAAGAATAATTACTATACTTAATCTAAAATTGATAAAACGTTCACTGAGATCAGCATTTCTTGACATTTACTTAAAATTGGTTATTTTATTTATTCCCTTTTATTATTAGACAACAAGTACATATCGTACCGGTTCTGTAACATAGGAGTTCTCTTTGTTACAGATTATGCAAATGGGCGGTAAAACAGCTGTACTCCTTGCTTTCACAGCGTGTGGGCTAGACAATGATGACCTGAGTAGCTTTCTTGCCGGACTTGCATCGACATCTTCTCTTTCAACTTCAATGCCAGGTACATCCATTTGCACTTGTCGTGCTTCGGCGTACTTGGACTGCGCGTGTTTAATCAAGGTAACATTGGTAAACTTAGAGTAACAATTTCTATGGTAGTACAGCGTTGGAACAGTTGAAGAGTTCTGAAAATTGCGTACTGCAGGGGCAATTTTATCCGCAATTTCTTTTTGCTGGCCGTCCAGGGTAAGCCATAATTCATGGCTTGTCAAAACTTTTTTAAATGATACGTTTGTGAAAAGCGTGAGAGGACCTGTTTCTCCTTTGAAGTGTATAAAACAGTTGGACGCACAAACTGCGTCTGCTGAAGCAGTCATGCAGAAAGCGATGCAAATCTTTACTCGTTCAAGATGTTCTCTCTCCATCTGACTTGGGCACTGTATTCTTCAATTGCAATAATCAGCAGCAACCAGTGCATTTTAGACAAACTTGTTGAAGCTGGCATTCAAACCTCACATTCGTTTCGCACTCTACTAGACGGAGATATATATACTGTTTCACAAAGGAACTAAATGCTATTCTTGTGACGTCCAAGGACGTTCATTCCAGTGTTCATTTCGTTCATAGGAAGAACATTCTTTACTTATTTTAGCTTTTCTACAGGAAAGAATCTACATATTTTGCGCTAAGAGGAAGCACATGTCAAATAGATGTGTAGGCATTGATGCAAACTTCCCCTTGCCTGTTGATTTCCTAAACTATGCGCGATATTCTAATTTCAATGTATTACACATTATTTCACAACAGAATGACTGATGATGCGAAGAAATAAGATTCTACATGTTTACTCTGTTAAGCGACTACTTTAAAACAATGATTAAGCGTGTAGTAATAGCCAACAAGAAGTTCCGCAGTATATTCTAATCAAAACCTTGAATTAATGTCTGGAGACCGCATTGAGACCCCCCTGCGGAAGGACTTGAACTGGTACAATAACTGCATCTTACATGAAGTTTTCAGAAACAAAATGGCGGAATTTGAATTCTGAAGGAGTGAATATTTGTGATGTTTGATCGCAAAATGTGGCGAAAGTGGAGGTTTGTACGTCTTACAACAAACGAATTGGAACTCAGCGTATTAAAATTTACACCATCATGTAACCTTTGTGTAGTCGGAGGAGGGGGGAGCCAAATGTTATGAAAACGGATCACAGAATACGGCCTAAGAGAAGACATTAAGAAATTTGAGAATTATAATGCCCTGAAGATAAACTTATTTGGTTATAATGACATAGAGAGTGTCTTCCCAATGGGACATATTCACGATGACCCAGACATTCATCTCATGCTCTTAGAAAATAGACATTATGTGGTTATAAAGAGCATGAGTAGATTAGTGAGATCTTCCTTAACTAAGAGAAAATGTAGAGTTTATGTGTGCGACTTCTGCCTTCAATTCTTCCACAAGGAAGATAAGCTAAAAGAACACAAAGATTACCATAGAAAACATAATCCTACAAAAGCAGTTTATCCTAATCCGAACACTTATGTAAGTTTTCAAAACCACGTTCGAGAAACAAAAGTCCCCTTCATCATATACGCAGATTTTGAATGCATCACAAAGCCTATAAATAAGAACTTAGGCAAAGGCACCAGACAATATCAACAACACATTCCCAGTGATTTCTGCTACTTAGTAAAGTGCTTTGATGACTCCATTTACGAGCCAAAATTAGTCAAGTACACAAAACACCCAAGTTTATACTCGCCTGGAGATGTCGAAGAGATATTTGTGGACAAACTAGAAAAAGAAGTCAAAGACATTTACGATAGGTTCTATAAATGTCCAAAGAAAATAATACTAACAGAGCAAGACAAATTAGACTTTGACAATGCTACAGATTGCTATGTTTGTGGAAAACTTTTAGACTTTCAAGAAGGTAAGCTAGACAAAGTCAAAGACCATTGTCACTTTGCGGGGAAATACAGAGGTGCCACAAACAATAAGTGTAACTTACAACAGAAAAAAGCTAGTTTTATCCCAGTCATGTTCCATAATTTAGAAGATTACGATTCCCACCTATTCATAAAACCCTTAAGTACCACTCCAGGTAGAATCAGCTGCATTCCAAAGAATGAGGAGAAATATATAAGCTTTACAAAATACGTCTCAGTGAATCGTGATAAGAATGGTAAGGCAATTACCAAACAGTTGAGATTTATAGACTCCTTCAAGTTTATGGGATGTAGTTTAAGCTCCTTAGTAAGTAAGTTAACACAAGACGACGCTTTGCGGTTGCAATGTCTTAAAAATATTTCCCAGACCATGTAGAACTACTACCCAGAAAGGGAGTTTATCCTTATGATTATATGGATAGTTTTGAGAAACTCCAAGACACATCTCTCCCACCCATAGAAGCCTTCTCTTCTATTCAAAATTAAACAAAGAGAACATCTCAGATGATGACTACTCCCACGCTCAAAAAGTTTGGTCGACTTTTAAAATGACTACGATGCAAGTGTGCATGAAGAATTATGATTTAGATCCTGCTTGGTACTATACCGCACCAGGATTAGCATGGGACGCAGCTTTAAAAATAACAAATGTGAATCTTGAACTCCTCGATAAGGAGAATATGTATCTTATGGTAGAAGAAGGAATTCGCGGAGGTGTAGCTATGATCACAAAACGTCATATAAAGGCAAATAATAAATACTTAAAAGATTTTGATCCAAATAAATCTTCTATCTACATTCCTACCTTGATGCGAATAATCTTCACGGTTGGGCCATGATGCAGCCACTTCCTACTCATGGTTTTAAGTGGATGACGGAGGAAGAACTAGAAAACTGGCAAAAATACGGACCTAACCAAGGTTGCATCTTAGAAGTAGATTTAGAATACCCACAACACCTTCATGATCTTCACAAAGATTATCCATTAGCACCCGAAAAAATCCATACGCAGATAGAGGAGAGTATTTCTGTCGAAAAATTTGTACCCACTTTGAGTCATAAGAGAAAATATGTGGTGCATCAGCAGATTCTTAAAAAGTACCTCGAGAAAGGTCTCATACTAAGAAAGACTCATAAAGGAATAATATTATAAGAATCTTGTTGGTTGAAACCCTATATCGAGAAGAACACCAATTTAAGAGCCACGGCTAAGAACAAGTTTGAAAAAGATTTCTTTAAGCTTATGAATAACTCTGTTTTTGGAAAGACCATGGAGAATATCCGAAAGAGAGTTAATGTAGAATTAGTAAACACAGAATGGAGACTAGATAAATTAATTAAGAAACCAGAGTATAAAACATTTACGATATTTGATGAGAACTTTGTTGCTGTTCATTCTCATAAAACAAAAAATATTTTAAACAAGCCTATCTACATAGGCATGAGCATCTTGGATATTTCCAAAAGTTTAATGTATGATTTCCATTACAACTATATAAAACAAAAATATGGAGATCAAGCAAGACTTGGTTTTAAGGATACAGACTCTTTACTATACGAAATAGAGACAGAAGATTTCTACAAGGATATTTCTTCCGATCTCGTGAGATATTTTGATACTTCTGAGATAATAGTAGACAATGAAAGAAAAAATTCATTGGGGAATCAGGGGTTCCTTTAAACAAAAAAGTTCCCGGTGCTTTTAAAGATGAATGTGGTGGTACTCAAATTACAGAATTTGTAGGTTTACTAGCAAAATTATACTCCTATCAGAAAGAACCTATGAACGGTGCAGTTAAAGAAATATCTAAATGTAAAGGTTTAAAGAAAGCTGTTATCGAAAAAACTCTAAGATTAGAAAATTATAGAAATTGCTCATACAATGGTGCGCTGTTGACGAAAAAAATGAACGTGGTAAGAAATAGAAAACACAATCTTTTGACAGAGATCGTTGATAAAATTGCACTGAGTGCCGATGATGATAAAAGAATTATTTTAGAAGATAATATAAATACTTTGCCTTATGGACATTATAAATTAATTCTCAAATAAAATTAAAACAAAGTTCGAGCGGAGCGAGACAAAAAATGTTTATCTCAATAGCGATAAACATTTTAAAAATCTTAAATAAGATTAAATAATTTTCCCCAACATCCATCCTCCAACAATTCCAGCAATCCCCATCATGACATGCTGATATTCTTGCATTTCTTTACTAGGTTTGTAGTAGTTTTCTAATCTCGGTTCTGGAGTCCATTGAAGTCTAGTATTATTTAGATTTTTCTTAAGCAGTTGAAGATTTTATTCGTCGTATTGATGTCTCTACTAGCATCCGAAAGTTCTAGGCGTAATTTTGCTTCTTTATTTTTTCTTGCAATTTCTTTAATTCTTTAATTAAAATTCTTTGTATACGGTAGCCATTCGGCATTAAACTGGTTTTCAATGGGCCATGTTACACTCGATAAAAATCTAAAATTACAATCTAGTGAAGCCTAACTACCGATCAGCTTCACCTATAATTACACACTATTATTACGATTACAACAATTAATACATGTAAATAATAATACAACTATCTACAAACCTACCCTACTAATATGCGCAAAGAGGGCATTTAATTTTTTATAGTGATCAATCAGCAAGGCCTTTACTGTACGTATTGTCTTGTCAACTACATTTTATGTTAAGTCTGCGGGAAGGTTGTTCCACGATTTTGCCCCTCTATAAGAAAAGCTTCTTTTGAGAAAATATGAACGTGGCTTTGCGAGTGAAAATTGTTTAAAATTGCTTCTCAAATTGTATGTTTCGTTTGAACAAGGATTAAACAATGCGGTAAGATACGCAGGCGATTTTCCAGTTAGTGCCTTAAGGGTAGCTATATGTTCTCGTATACGGAGGTGTGTGTTTATTGGCAACCAATTAAGTTTTTGGAATACCTCACTAGATGGAATGTCATAGGAGTCACCGGTGATTATGCATGCCACCTTCTTTTGACGTTTTTATGTTTTTGTGAGTTTGCTTCTACAGCCATCATACCATATGGTCAAGCAATAATAGAAACTAGTAGTTATAGAAGCATTGTACATTTTTTCAAGAATATGTCTAGGCACAAAAGACTTAGCTCTTCTTAAAAAGGCAATGTTCTTTGTAATCGTTTTACTTTGCTCACCGTTATGCCTATCCCACTTTAGTTCTTCATCTAAAATAACACCAAGTGTCTTTTTGCATGATACGCGCTCAATTACCTTGTCCCCCGATTTAATTAAGGGACCCTGTTTGAAAGATGGTACCCGTTGCCTAGGGCCGATTATCATGAATTCAGTTTTGCTTTCATTTAGTGTTAGTTTATTTGCAGTGGGCCAACGATCTACATTCATAACTTCATGATTACGTTTTGTTTCGATTGCGTCCACAGTCAATCCTGATGCTGAGATTGTTGTGTCGTCGGCACAGTCTGACCTTGGCTGTTTCAAGGCAATTAGGCAAGTCATTAATATGCAATAGAAACAAAAAGGGACCAAGGTTTGAACCCTGTGGTAGTCTGCAATTAATTTCCTTCTCACCAGAAATTTTACCATTAATTGAGCAAACCCGTTTTCTGCTCATAAGATAAGATCGAAACCATTCCAGACTAAGTCCACTTATTCCATACCGCTCTAGTTTAGAAAGTAATATTGAGTGGTTAACTGTGTCGAAAGCCTTTTTTAGATCCAGGAACAATATCCCGTTTATTAAACCTTTATCCATGTTGCTTAGCCACTCATTTGTAGAATCTAATAATGTAGTTTCCGTCGAGTGATAAAGACGAAAGGCAGACTGTTCGTCTATGATTATATTATTTTCATGCATGAAGTTTCAAATACTTTGGCAACAATAGATATTACAGAAATTGGTCGGTAGTTGCCGCATTCTGTTTTCGGCGTTAGATCAGCGTTACTCTAGCTAACTTCCAGTCGTCAGGAAATATTCCAGTTTGCAAAGACAAATTAAAAATGTTGACCAATGACTCATTTATTGTATCTCCAGCTTCTTTTAATAGTTTAGCGCTAATTCCATCAATTCCAGGGGACTTTTTTTGTCTGAACTTTGGCTATTGTTTTCGACACTTCTTCTATACTAATGTTATGAAAACAAAAAGTATTTGTATGGGGAGTAACAAAGCGCAGTAGGTCGGCATCTTTATCGTTCACATTACTAGCAAGTTTTGATCCAATTGTAGAAAAATAATCATTTAAGCAAGCGGCAATATTTTGATCTCCATGTATGGTTTGATCTCCGACTTTTAGCTCAGATACTTCTGTAGTTTTAGATTTCTTATTTAAAAAACTGTTAATTGCCTGCCAACTGTCATAGCTGTTATTTGCATTGCCAAGTTTTTAAAAAAAATAATTTTCTTTGGTAATTTTAATGACTCTATTAACATAATTCTTGTGTCTCTTATAAGCATTATTGCAAGTCGCTGATCTATACTTAACGGCTCGTTTCTTAAGGAAATCTCTTTGATAGCATACTTTTTAAAGTTTATCTGTAAGCCATGGTTTGTATTCACTTCTTACTCAACGTTGGCACATTGGTGCATGTTTTTCTGCAATAGTTAGAAACGTTGTTTTCCATTCATGCCACAAGATGTTGGGATCATCCGTTATAGAGTTTGTACTAATATTATTTCTCAGATCTTCTTGAAAATGGTTAACATTGAAGTGCTTAAACTGTCTACTAAAAACAGTTTTTGGTGTTACCTTGGGTACGCTAACTTTATGACGCAAGTAAATTAAATGGTGGTCACTAATACCTAGCTCAACTACCCCCGAGTCTGTTGTCTTGTTATCGTCGACCGCAGTAATTATGACGTCAATTAAAGATTGTGACTTAGCAGTTACTCTAGTAGGAGTTAGAACATATTGCTTTAAAAGATGAGTGTCAAGTATGTCTAGCAATTTCCTCGTATATGTACTTCTTTCGTGTTGGAGTAGATTACAGTTTAGATCCCCAGTAATAATTAGTTCTGTGTTTTCAATATCTGCTTGGTCAAGGGAATCTTCAAAATACAGGAATAATTCAATACTTGAGTTAGGCGGTCTATACCACGATGAGATAAAAAATGGCTTGCTCATTGGCTTACTTATTTCCATGCAAACTTGCTCGAGTGTATGATGTATCAAGTCATGACTATTGGTAAATGGTATGTTACTACGAATATACATTGCAACACCACCGCCATTACTATCTCTATCACCTCTAACTATATCGTATCCGAGGATCCTAATTTCAGAATCTGATATACTATTGTCAAACCGCGTTTCATTTAGAGTCAAGATATCGAAAGGTTTATCTTGCATGTAGATTAAGAGCTCATCGAAATGTTTCAGTAGACTTGTGATATTTAAGTGGGCAATTTTGAAGCCCCTCAACCTCGGAAAAGGAAAGCTGGCAGTGGATATCCCTCTGCTGATGGAATCACTAATTGTATCAACAATTAAACTAGAGGTAGAAAGTCAATAAGATTCACTAAAAAGTTTCTAATATTTTGAGCCATAATAGCAGTTCCTTGCTTATTTAGATGGACTCCAGATGAGTTCAAGTGAGTTACTACAATGTTCTCGTGTGAAATAAAGCCCCAGTTATTACTAGTACATACCTGTGATAAATTAGCATTTATTTTCCGCACTTTATTGGCTAGGCTTGGGTCGACCCCTCTGACTATGATTGCAGAGATCACTACTTTTGTTCCAGGTGACTCGAACGAAATTAATTGCCCGAGGCTGGTTATTTCCTCTTGTACATTTTGTGCTGTCGTCTGTTTAAGGTCATTTGTGCCAACGTGTATCACTAAGGCTTCTGGAGATGAGGATAGCCTAGGTTTTACATAGTACTTCATGTCTGAAAACTTAGCTCCAGGAAACGTCGTCACTAGCACGCTTTTCTCTAGGTTTTGGCAGAGTTTTGTTGGATTGAGATATTTCAACATTGAATCGCCAACAACAGCAATCTTAGATTGTTGTAAGGGTTGTTTTGGTTGGTCTTTTTGACTACCATTGGGGTGCTTGACCCGCCAATGAGAAGCGTGTGGTTGCCGTGAATTTCCTCTTCGGTTAGCTAGACTAGATGTTTGAGCATTATCAACGTCTTGGTTCAACTCAGTCATTTGACAATTTTGTTTTTCCGCATTTTGTCTTGAATTAGCTTCAGTTCGGTTGTTACCGGCGTCTC
The DNA here is from genome assembly GCA_025434845.1 of Phenganax subtilis. Taxonomy (NCBI): domain Eukaryota; kingdom Metazoa; phylum Cnidaria; class Anthozoa; order Malacalcyonacea; family Clavulariidae; genus Phenganax; species Phenganax subtilis. Next base: position 4,276 of record JAOBYK010356466.1, on the reverse strand, counting down.
TGACCACCTGCGGTGCTTCGTCATCGTCTGTGCGTAGACTAGAACACTTGTTGTTAAGGCTTATGTCATGATGGAGCCGAGACTTTGCTGTCCTTGCCCTGAGGTTTTTGAATGCACGGTGATCCAAGGGTCTTGTATTTGATTCGCCTGGTTAAGTTCATTCTTAAATGAGCTAGTTACAATGGACTGATCTTCTTTAAGTAAGCGAATAACTGTTAAGAGGCTTGCTTTTTCATTGTCGGGAGCTGTTAATTTGGCATTTAATTCTGTCAAAGTACTTTTACATCCATCTAAATCTGCTTTGAGAGCTCTGTTCTGTTTCTTCAGTAGATTGTTTTCCTGTGCAAGTTGATTAACATTCGTTGTGGGTTTTCGAGTTTCACATATATCTAGGAGTTCACTCACAACAATAGTCGACTCGGATCTACGCTTTTCAAACTGTTGCGTTAATAAGTCTAGCCGCTTTACAACATCGTTGAGCAAGGACTCCCTTGCACACTTCGCAGGTTCTTCATTGTCCTCCATAGCATCGTGATTTTTTGCTTCATTGTTAGACAAGTTCGTTATAAAGCTAGCTTGGGAAACATCAAGCTCGCAAGTGGATAAATTTGGGTTATCTGAACACGGAAAAGGCATATTTGACATGAACTTATCAATATGCTTAAGCGAAGGCATATGCGGGGGCGTTATGTCTTCGCCATCGTCAACACCCATGTCGGATTCGTTGTTCGATGCAAATCTTTCCAAAATCTCTGTATATTTATCAGTCATAGCGCCGTCCAACAACACACTTTGGCTTTTGTACCACCAAATGTAATATCTCTTGTCTTTAACTGCTTGCAACCACCACGAGGGGTTGCCCATTTTCCTTCGATGTTTAGTAGTTCTTTTACGAATTTTTCAAATGAAGAGAAACCACTTCGCCATTTAAATTTACCCCCCATTCAGGACAACCAATGGCTTTGTCTTTGTCACGTTTTTAGGGACCATCTCACTTTGTTGAGAGCCACCAGTTTCTGTAATTTTGTTCATGATTGCTCTGCTTAAGCGTTCGTGTGCCTGACGTCCACACTGAACTAATCAATCGAACCAAGGAGCTCCTTTTCCAAAGTCAAAGTTGTGTTTGTTGCAAAATGAAGTACCAAATTTCTCATACCATACTTCTTTATCTCTTGCAAGTTTCTCCACCGCGAGATTATGACGATTCATTTCTTTTTCGTAACCATTATGACTTAATTTACTAAACAAAAATCCAGCACCTGCAAAAGCAAATCCATTAAAAATTCCACCTGCTACCATAGAAGCCATTTATTTTAAAGGTTCTCTGCGTTCACGTTTATTTTTCAATTTTTTCTGGGATAATTTTTTTGTCTTCTAAATATTTTTCCAAAACACTCCCCCAACATGATGGCTCCAGCTAATTTTAAAGTGCCTTGAATACTTTGAGGTGTTCTTAAAGGTTCTCCTAAAACTTTTTTACTCACCATGCAAACTCCTACAGTGCTTAAAGTCAATTTTCCTGCATTGTAAATTTGATTGATATAGTTACTTTTAGTACTCATTTATTATTAGAGAAAAAAATTATCATTATTATTTATGATTTATCTTAGTCAAAATCCAACAAGGCGCTGGGCGGGTGCAAAGCACCCTTTGGCGCGCAGTGGTTATCTAAGCTCGAAGCGGGTGCTTTTTCCTCAGCGGTGGTCTCGCTCGTGTTTTTCATTTTTTTTTAGATTTTTCTATGTTAGGATTCGCTCGTTTTTTCTTTCTATAAAAGTCGTCATAGACGCGCTTTGCACTATAACAAACAGCTCCAATTCCAAGTATAGAAACAATAATAGTAGATGGTGGAAAAGACCAAGAAGAATCAACATTTTTATTTTTGTTATTATTTTAACATTTTCTTCTTTTTTGCTTCTTTAGCTTGTTTAGAAATTTCTGCGAGTCTTTTTCCCAGCTGCTACTTTTTGCGGATCTTTTTCTTTCTTTTGCGTAGTAAGGGTTTGTGGCGGGCTATATTTTTCTACATTTTTACTTAAAACTTGCTTATTTTCTTCCATTATTTATTTAAGTAAATTTTAAGTAAAAATCAAGTACACCTTAAAATTACTTAAAGCTTGCTCAAAAATAGGCCAAGTAATCTTAATTTTACTTAAAACTCGCTCAAAAATAGACCAAGTAGCGATTTTTAAACGCACGTATCCACGAATATTGATAAACAAGATTCGTTATTCACGGAAACGCTGGCTGTTATTTTTTGAAACATCACGGACAATAATTTTACCTCGTGAGTTTGCGGATGTTTATCTTTAAGCATAAAACTAGTCTCTAACGGAAATATAAAACTAATAGAAAACGCTATCGGATTTTGAATGTCGAAATCTACTATTTCGTATAATTTTATGGTGGACTTATCATTTAGTAGTAGGTTTAAAACTTATTTTAATCTAAAACTTGTTAACGCAGCGTCCGTATCAAAAGTATGTTTCACCAAAATTATTTTCGTTTCATCGTTGATCAATCCTGGCAAATGAATAATACTATTTGGATATCCCCCCAGATGGATTTACAGGAGTCCTGCACGAAGATGGGGGATTTTTATAATAATAATCAAATAAAAAAGAACGAATGTTTTTTAAGGATCTTATACTATTTAAATTATTCGCAGCTAAGTTTCTATTTGCCATTATAGTTGTATTATTTGATGCAATGTTTGTTCTATTTGTCTCGACATCTGTTTGTGTGGAGTTTAAATTTTTTTTATTTCCTGCACTAAAAGCCTGATTAGCAATGATATCGGCTCAATTTGGTAATATAAGAGAATTATTTGATTCGATATTTGTGTTATTTACTTCAATTTTTTTGCCATTTTCTTTTTGTTCATTCTTGATATTTGACAAGTCTACTTTCTTATTTTTCTTATTCTCATATCCAAAATACATTGCCATTAATTGTAGGCTTACAACATATATTTTGAAACCAGCACACCAGCTATTAACATGACACCAGCAACTTCTAAAAGAACCGCTTTGCGGCTCTCTTCGTTTGCTTTATCGATATGTTCTACTTTTGACTTGCTTTCTTCAAGCTCAAAAGACACTTTTTTCTTAAGTTTTGGACTTAAAAGTTTATCTATTTTTGGAATATTCTTAGGCACTGCTACGCAGTTCACATTTTTATTTTCTCCAAATTTCATTTCTCCTGTGGCTATAGTTAAAACATTATTATATCCTTCCATAGGTTTTTCTAAAATAATCATATTTGAAGGAATTAAAATAATTCCTGCTCCTATCACCACATTTAAAATAACATTCATATTTTTTATCGCAGTTCTCATGTTAGAAATAGTTACCGTGATATATCTTGAACAATCGTAGCTTGTACCAATTTGTGAAAAACATCTTGAATTTGTGAAGATTTTGCTCCTTGATTTACGATACTCCACCTAGTATTGGCTTGAGCTCCCAAAATAGAATAGACGTAAGATTCTACAGCTTGTTGGAATAATTTTTGTCCTATTTTTGTAAGACCATCGCTACGCGATTTTATAAACGATTTTCAGTTGCTATCGGTCCTGTTTATGGTTTTATAGGTCCAATCGTATTCTAATTCTTTAACATTATATCTCTTATGAATATCAAATCTAGGAGCCAATTTAGCATCTCCATACATTCCTCTAGCTATATAATCAGCTAATTTTGCATGTTTATCGGGTTTTCGCCGTCTTATTATTTTTCTAATAGGAATATTTTTCTTGACAAGTGTGAGAATTTTTGGATTTACATAAGATTTAAGTTCTTCAGTCTTTTTTAAAAATATTGCCATATAATAATAAAAATAATATTTCGCGATGGAACTGGCTGGCCTTTTTTGTTAAAATGTTCTACAGACATTCCCCCCCAATAACATAAGCAGCTACTAAACTCGTAAAATATGGAATGGTGAGATAAGAATTATTTTGTTCGAATAATAGGCAATTCCCATTATTTCAAAGCATCATGGGAAATGTGGTAACCTTTCACTTGCAGGCAAAATGGCCGCCGTTCAGCGAGTATTTTGCGTGTGAGAAATATTGCTTCCTTATGGTACTTTTTTCGGGGCGTTTGATAAGAGCAAAAAAAGAAGCGTGTTTATAGTGTTATAAAGTTTGTTTTGACAGAAGTACAGCGAAATCAAAGCGAAAATGCGCAAGTAAATTTGTGTTGAACAGGGGAGAGCTGGAAGAATGACCTCGTAAATACGTTCCAAGAGGAAGGTTCTTCTCTACATTTTAAGG